>VDFB02376168.1:0-74040 GCA_007258455.2 Sequoia sempervirens | reverse complement strand
AAGAGTTTTCGTTCTCCAGAAACGTTCGTTTGCCAGAAACCCTAAGGTTTGCAAACTCCAAAGCTCAGAGCAAAAGACAAATTAGAATAACATATCATAATGGTTCGATTTGTCTTGACTCCAAAATATATACTCTCTTCAGCTAAATTCGACCCAATGCTCTTTTAATTAATCATTTAAATTAAATGATTAAATTCGTCTTTTTAAGACTTAGGAGAAATCAATTTAATAATTGGCACTTATTTTAATGAATAATAAATATTCATTAAATCAATATTTAATACTTTATTATAAAGTATAATAAATACTTTATAACAGGCCAAATTAATTAAATAATTTAATATTTCAATAAAGTGACTTTAATATAAAGTCAAATTATTAAATATTTAATAACTCATTAAATACTCCTTATTTCTCCGTCAAATCAACCAACTGCTGAACTGGGTCGAAACTGAGCTGAATAACTGCGCCAGGTGCCCTGCCCGAAATAGCAGCTTCCGCCTGACCTAACTTTCTAAAAATAGAAAGTTCCTGAAAAAGCTCTCTGGAAGATTCTGCGAAGGCCCACCCTGACACAACAGCAAACTGGAGCTACCAAACACTGGATAACTGCCACCGATGATCCTCTGCACACCCTGTTAGCCTACGAGGATCGAAATTATAGCCTAACTCCTCGACAAGCAGTGTCAGCTAAAACGGGGACATGACAGTCCGCCCTCCCTGAAATTGCTTGTCCTCAAGCAATCTCTGCAAAAACAGCTGCACTGCACCACCTGGATCCCATGGATAGTTCCGAACAATGTTCCTGCTGGCCAAAACGGACTCCTGTAACTCCCACAACTGATCAGCAAGAAAAGAGTACCAGTCCCCATTAACCTCAGTGCGGTCCGGCATAGGATCAAGAAACTCAGAAGGAGGCAAATTAAACTGCAAGCAACACTTACCCCCTAAAATTGCACGGGATATACTATCATCCAACATATCAAGCACGTGCATACCAAAACTGTGCACCTGAAACAAATTGTGTACATGCGGATTAATCCTGAAGCTATATGCACTCTGCACCATATACACACTGTGATACTGCTCCGTGAGCTGAGTCTGAAACCCTAGTGCACTAGTAGGATCCCAAACGCTATCATCACTCTGCTCTAGACCAGGATCAGGTGGGTTACCCATGTCAAACTCAAAGAGTGGGTTGTCGTATGAAGATATAACATCTGTCTCAAACAATGGATTGGTCACAAACGGAACCAAACCACTGGGCTGATCCCAAACGACTGCCTCAGAACCCCCGGGCTACTGAGCATAACCATGCATGGTCTGCACAAAATCCTCCTCTACCTTCGCGCTCTTCCCACTAACGATAGAGATAGAACGAAGGCAGCCATCTGTAATACCCCTCAACACATATTTCTTGCCCTGTACCTCAAATCTCATCTCCATTTTAGGCAAGTTGAGGGTGAACACACTGATATCCTGCAGCCATCTCATACCCAACACTAAATCCATCCCTCCTAAGTTGACAACATAAAAATCTGCCTGCAACTCATAATCATTCAGCATGAGAGTGAGATTACAAATCCGTCGAGTGCAAGTGAGTGTATATCCATCTGCCACCCGAACTCTGAATTCAGCGAAATCCTCTGTCTGGAGTCTACATCTGCTGACGAAGCTCTCATCAATGAAATTGTGTGTAGCTCCAGTGTCGAGCATAGCAATACATCGCTGTCCTTCCACTGATCCCCTAAACCTGAATGAATCATCCCGTACACTCGTAGATAACACCAACGGGGATAAGTTGGCATCGGGCCCAAACTCCGTAGAAGCATTCCCTGCCTCCGCATGTTCTGAAACAACCTGCTGGTCTGAATCATCAGACTCGTCATCATCATAGTAAACCCACATAGCGCGGTTGGCTCTGCCCTTCGGTCTCAAAGGACAATCGTGCTCCTTGCTGTAGGGTGCTTTGCACCAATAGCAAAGTTGTTTCTTCTTGCATTCCTCCCGAGTTGCATCATCAATTCTTGCAACTGGTTTCCTTTTAGGCTCTGCAACTGGTGTATGACTCTCCTCAATAGGCAAGTTATTTGTTTTGGGCGGAAATTGTTTCTTCGGAGCAGCAAGCTCCATACTCCTTGCCTTACGCATCGCCTCCTGAAGTGTAGTAGGATCAAACGCCTTGACCCAACCTCTCATGGGTTCTGTCAAACCCTCAACAAATAGTATGATAAGTCTCCTCTCCGAAATCCCTGTCACCATGACGGCCACTCTCTGAAACTCGCCTATGTATGCATCCAAGCTGCCTGTCTGTCTGAGCTGAGCCAACTTTCTGAAATACAATTCCGGATCCTTCTTATCAAACCTCTCTATCAGTCTGCTGGTGAACTCCTGATAGGTATTAACCGCATGATGGCCTAACGTGTACATGCCATGGTGCCACCAATCGTGTGCTACTCCGTCCAGATGTAAAGTGACAAATTTAATTGCCTCATCCTCCTGCATAGGCCTAAGTGACAAGTAATTGTCCAATTTCTGGACCCAAGACCTAGCTGATGTCTTCTCTGACCCATCAAAATATGGCAGCATAATCTTACTCACTGCATACTGCAAGTCTCTATTCACCTGTGGCTGCTGCTGCTGATACTGTGGGGGTCTACGATCAAACCTACCTCCTCCTCTGGGTTTATAGACATCTATAAACTCATGAAATGTAAGTGCCTGTCGGATCTCGGGCGCTAAAGACATGTACTCACCATGAAATCTCGTCAAGTCTGCCACTGACATACCATTCTGTGGCTGAAACTCCTGATGCTGTACCTGATGCTCTGCTCCTGGAGTCTGAGGTGGAGTCTCTCTAGGTAAGAAAGTAGGCTGGCCTGGCCTACGCTCCGGGTAGATCGGTGACGGCTGTCTAGGTACAGATGCCAATGGCTGATCCACTGGTGCAGTCCCGCTCGTCTGTCCAATCTGAATATAGTGTGGCTGTGTGGGCGTACACTGTCTAATGGTACCCATCAGCTGAGACATCATATCCATCATATTGTCGTGTCTCCGTCTAAACTCCTCCTCGGTGATATCACCCTCTGCATGTGCCTTCCCTGGATCTCTACGTGCCTCTGTAGGAATCTCACGATCTGCCATTAGGGTTGCAACGCTGTTCTCACTACTGTTCGAACTGGATCTGTGAATCCCTAATACCCCTGACACTGTCTGATCCTCTGGGATAGGTGGACCTGTCCAATCTTCGTCTTTGCCTGTCCCTACGCCTCTCATATACTGAATAGGTTCTCGGCTCATGAAAAGGCAAGCAAAAAGCACTCCGAATACTGAAAAAGCACTGAAAAAGCACTGAGAAGGCACTGAAAAAGCACAGGATGGCAGGAGATCTGTGCTCTGATACCACTGTCAGAACCCTGGTGGTTCTCTGATTCAAACCCTAATTGTGTTTTGTATTGTTTTTGCAATATTTCGATTTTTTTTGTGTTTTTGAAGTTTTCACAGGCAAAAAAATGAAAATTGCGATTTCTCTAGGATTACAAATTAAATTCATATAAAATTCATACATGCATGGAAATGTGTGGAAATGGTCCAGAATAGAGAGGCGTATTTCTTATTCCAACTTGTCCAGAGCATTTACAAGGTAAAGGCAACAAAAGAATGCAAATACAAATTATTAATGAAAAACCTGATGGCGGTTGTAGCTGCATTAATTGCTTGAAGTCAAAGGTACGGCTGAAAGTAGTAGATGAATCTCCAGCTCAAAATTCAATGCCAAACCTCCAGTAACCCCTGCGCACTGATGCCAATCAACTGAAACTAAAGAATGGAGACGTCCTTGTACTGTGAAGAATTGTACGACCTGCTGGTACAAACAGGTACGACCTGCTACAGCAATGAATGATGAAGTACGGCTAAATGGAAAGAGGGCTCTCTGGTTCCCAAAACTCACTGCTGAGTCACTAGAACCCTAGGCGCACCCAAGCTAACTGTCAGAGACTGAAGAAGAGAAATGTATCCCTCTGAAAGAATTGTACGGCCTGGAAAGTACAGAAGAAGTACGGCCTGTCTGCTGCAGCAAGTAAAATGGTACGGCCTTCAAGGATATTTGCCCGATCTCCGGATAATATCCTCTAATGAAGTCGCCTCTGTTGCTAGATGAATAAACTTTGTGAAACTCAGTCTGAATAACTCAATAATCTCAAACTGTGATCTCTGGATGAAATCACCAAGTGCCAGCTTCAACTGATATTTCACAGCCTCAGTCTGCCTGATCTCTGAAGAGTTTTTGTTCTCCAGAAACGATCGTTTGCCAGAAACCCTAAGGTTTGCAAACTCCGATGCTCAGAGCAAAAGACAAATTAGAATAATATTTTCATAATAGTTCGATTTGTCTTGACTGCAAAATATATACTCTCTTCAGCTAAATTCGACCCAATGCTCTTTTAATTAATCATTTAAATTAAATGATTAAATTCGTCTTTTTAAGACTTAGGAGAAATCAATTTAATAATTGGCACTTATTTTAATGAATAATAAATATTCATTAAATCAAGATTTAATACTTTATTATAAAGTATAATAAATACTTTATAACAGGCCAAATTAATTAAATAATTTAATATTTCAATAAAGTGACTTTAAATATAAAGTCAAATTATTAAATATTTAATAACCCACAAATACCTTTATTTCTCCACAAATCAACTAACCGCTGAACTGGTCGTGAAACTGAAGCCGGAATAATCATGTCACAAAAGTCTCCGCCTCAAATAGTAGCTCGCCACCTAACTTTCTAAAAATAGAAAGTTCCTGAAAAAGCTCTCTGGAAGATTCTGCGAAGGCCCACCCTGACACAACAGCAAACTGGAGCTACCAAACACTGGATAACTGCCACCGATGATCCTCTGCACACCCTGTCAGCCTACGAGGATCGAAATTATAGGCTAACTCCTCGACAAGCAGCGTCAGCTAAAACGGGGACATGACAGTAACTACCCACAATCGACAACGAATTAATACGAACAATTAATACATATTCGGTTAAGCAATATTATTGAAGAAGTCATCTTCTAGACGACAAGTAAGCGTCAAGTAACATTAGGGAAGACTTGCCAAACTAATGATGAGAGTGTAGACAAGGACTTGTAGACAAACTTGGGACTGTATTTTGCAAACTTAGACTTGAAGTGTATTGTGCAATGCAAATGAATGTGATGGGGGTTTGGGGCAACGCCCCTAGTGAGGTCAAGTGGCAGCGCCCCTTGCGGGGGTCTAGGGGCAGTGCCCCTCGTTGGGTTCGAGGGTAGCGCCTAAGGCATGATTGTCTATAGATTGAAGTCTATTGAGATGTAAATAGACTGAATACACTCTCTAGATAAAGATGATGGAAACCAAATTTAACTTGGGCAATGCACATGGGAGCATTTTTTTGTGAGGGATCACTATTGGAGCAAGATAGTCTTCACCCTCCTAATGCAAGGCTAGTTTCGCTCCTAAGAGAAAAATCTATATTATAGACTCATAAAGTACAATTGGTTTAAAAGTTTAAAGACTCATAAAGCATCATTGGTTTAAAAGTTTAAGCATCTTCATAGGGATGGCTTGGAAATGCAAAGGGAAAAGATTTTTTATACTAAATTATCCTAGCTTCTGAAGCACTAAGGGAAAAATATTTCCTAAGATTAACTCATATGCACCATTGGTTTAGAGTTTAGAACTTTAATGCAAGTGTTGAAGAAGAAGCTTCTTCTCCATAGGGATTTTTAACAAATAGTACTTTATTGGTTTGGGTACTGGTGCAAGTATGAGTATGGGTACCGGGTACCGATACAGTGGTATGACAAATTTTCTTTTCCTTAGGTACGGGTACGGGAATATATATATATATATATTATATATAATAATATATGTTCAAAATTATAAATTATAAGAATAGTGTTGCTCATAATTGCCAATAAATAGAATACAACATAAACTTGACATAGTAACTTATAACAATTCAATTCATGATCACTTTACAAGTACAATAATTGATTCTCCTTAAAAAATATAGTAGAGAAATAAAAACTCAAAGAAGCCTACCTACCTTACTAGTTTCTTAGTCAATATTGATCACGACTCAGTGAAAAGTAGATATTGCACTCAATGCAACATATTCAACAAACAAAATAGTCAGTATAAGTGGTACAAAAGTTAATGAGGTCTATGTAGAAGAGATCTTTGGTCAACATAGTCAATATAGTAGAGCTCTTTGGTCAACACTATCAAATAACCACATTTAAGAAGAGTCAATCAAACAAAGGGTCAATGCAGGTGTAGAGGGTCAATATTGAAGATTTGGTGTGCTGATTCACAAATGATATCAAATTTACAGTTTGGCCCAAACATTGTTTTTTTCCCCCTCCTACAAGAGTGTTGGTCAAATGAGAGAGTAAGTGATGGAATGATGCATTCATGAGGATCAATTAATGCTATCTACACATGTTCAATTGGAAACAATAGCCATAAACAATATTATATTTAGTAATTGATGGTGTCATACTCCTTTCATAGACCAATTTTGTTATTGTTGTTGTTTTTCTCTTCTTAGATTGTGGGGCTCCTGCTGGGTATGCCCAAGGTATTGCCCAAGTGCCTGGGTTCTTTGTGGGTCCGAGAACCTAGGTGCCCAAGCCATACCTTGGCCGTGATGAGAAATAAACAGGTTGAATACCAATTGTTAGGAAACTCAACTTTTATCCAAAAATGACTTCAATGGATGAGGTACAAGGCTTAGATTATATCAACATGAAAATATGAAACTTATATGCAAATCTGAAAATTAAGTTGCCTTAATTTGGAATTACCATGATTAGATCCATCTTCTTAATGATGCTAAAAGTCAGCTAACATATCATGCTTAATTACACCAGCTTATTTGAACTTATAACAACAATATATAAATAATAACATCACCATAAGATAGCAGCAATGAGGCACAAATCAACAACACAAGATCATCACATAACACGGGATTTACGTGGAGAAACCCTTGCGGGAAAAAAAATCCACCAAGAAGAGGGGCCAAGTATGCATTATCTTCAAATAAATGAGATTACAATACAATCACTTGCATTCTCCTCTTTGCCTCCACCATGGCAGCACCTGTGCACTTGTGAACAACCTCCTTATGCCTCAACTTGTCCTTATACCTACAATGGAACTCTACATCCAATTGTGGCTCATATTTTCTACATCCAAGAGGCTCATTTTATAGATGTGAGAAGACATTTTAAGCCCCAAAAAAGGCTCCCAAAGATGAACCTTCATTCTAAGCGTCTCCAACCGTTGGAACACCACCTCAGAATGGGAAAGGACATCGGTTTTGGCTCCAATATTTTCCATCTAACTTGGGCACCCAAACATGAGAGATAAACATTATATTAAATGCAATAAATGATGGAATACCAAGAGACACCTGTTGCCTCATTCCAAGCTCCCACTCGGAGAATCCCAATAGTCACTCATTTACTCTTATCTTTCATTATCCCATTTTAGGTGTCCACATGTGCGGAAAGCAATATTAAATATTTATTTTCACAAGTCACCTTTATCACTTCTAGTGGACCCATCACCCCTTCTTAATATATTTCAAACAATGGTGAGAATTAATATTACAAAATATTTTCCCAATACACCCCAAGTGCCTAGAGACACTTTTCAAGGATGTTGGAACCATGACATAGGTTTTACAAGGTAGACGGCACCTAATCCCAACATGGCGTACCTAGGGATGAACCCGAATCGTACCCACACGCGTACGCAAGTCCAATATGAAGGACCGGGTAACTTGGTTTATGAGTCTATAATATAGTGTTTTTGATAAAATATTCGATGTTGTATTAAACAAAGGAACAAAAGTTCCTTATATAGATTTACAAGAGACGATGTTTCTAAAAGAAACGATCGTAGACTGAAGACAAATTTAGAAACTATCTAAACTAACTAAAGACGACTAAGATGACCATTAAGATTACATTATTTAATATATTTAATACCCTCCCTTAATGGTCATCGTTCTAACTACCCACAGAAACAAAGAACGTTCTGTCACAAAAGACAAGAGCCTGCCACTGACTCTGCCACTTGAGATGAGTCTGCCACTAACTCTCTCAGAAACTGCAGAACTTCTGAAAATAACCAGAACTGATCACAAAACATCCAACCTGATGTTGGGTAACAAAGTTGTCCCTCCCTGTAGCTAGAGACTCCAAAAAAAAACAACTACCACGATTTTGAGGAAAAATCGGCAAACCCTCCAAACTTTTGCAGATGAGCACGATGCTCCATAACAGACTGCAAGAAACCACGATTTTTGAGGACAAAATCGCAAAACCCTGAATCTGAAGTTTACAAAGCATCGTTTTTTCGGAAAAAACGGTTAAAAACACCCACAAAGGAATCCAAGTAGTTGGCACAGAATCCGAAACACGGATCAGCATACAAAACATCGTTTTTAAGGAAAAAGGTAAAACCCTTTCATGATTTTTTAGGCAAAAATTAGAAAACCTCACACAATTTTTTCAGGAAAAAATATTAAAAAACCCTCCAAATAATTTTTAAGGAAAAATTATAAACCCAACAAATAAGTTTTAAGGCTAAAAATTCTAAACCCACAAATAATTTTTAGGACAAAATTATAAACCCAGAAATAATTTTTTTCAAGGACAAAATTATAAACCCACCAGATAATTTTTTTTAAGGGCTAAAAATTATAAAACCCCAACACGAGAAGCTTACGAATATACATCAGGAGCTCACAAAATGATGCCTAGCAGATGAAATGCGCCGAGAAATTAGCCAACACAGAGATTAAAAATACCATGAAGCCCGTCACAAAATGCCCAACAATGTCGCGCTAGAAGACACCAGAAAAAAAGAAGAAACACAAGCAGTATTTCGCCCAGCAATTCGCAACCTTGAAGAACACACACAAAATCGCGCCCACACACGACCAAAAAACTTTTGAGGATCGTGCCAAAGCATGGAAAGAAAATCATCAGGTCACAGCTCAGAAAAAAACTTGATCACAAAAAAACGCGTCTTCAGAAATTGTTAGAAAACCCTTGAAATGAAGGATCGCACGGGTAGAAGACCAATCTTAGAAACACAAACTTTAGAAAAAATCCCGTCATGAGCAAAAGAAACAAAACGCGATCAAACAAGCCCTCGTTGCGTGGCCAGACGAACTCTGTAAATCGCGGATCTCAGAAGACGCGACAAGAAACGCGCCTTTGACGCGTTCTGATCCGCCTAGATGCAACCCACGACGCGTGCCAAAAATATTTGCAGAGAGATTGCGCCCAGATGAAGAATAATCGTGGCCATCCACAGAAAAAAAACGCATCCAGAACACACGAAAAACGCGACCACAGACCAGCAAAAAACGCGAAGAAATATGTCGCGTGCCTGAGAAACCCTTCCACCATGCGATAACAGAAGTTGCGACCCTACAGATAAACCCTCACGAAGAAGGGCAAAGACAACAACACTCCAAAATCACCAGCAAACCCTAGTCACGGGTAGGAGAAAATCGAACACGAACTCCTTAACAGACCCATGAAAAATCACGAACAAAGAAACCCTCAAAAATAGCAGAGTCTTTTTTCTCATTAAAAAACGATTAAAAAATTTCTAGAATAAATTCCAGGTAGGGAGGGCTATGAATATTTCTTTTAAAAAAATTCGCCAAATCCTAACAAAGCCCATCGACCCACTCTGATACCATGATAAAATATTCGATGTTGTATTAAACAAAGGAACGAAAGTTCTTTATATAGATTTACAAGAGACAATGTTTCTAAAAGAAACGATCGTAGACTGAAGACAAATTTAGAAACTATCTAAACTAACTAAAGACGACCAAGATGACCATTAATATTACATTATTTAATATATTTAATAGTTTTCTCTTAGGAGCTAAACTAGCTTTGCATTAAGACTTATAAAGCACCATTGGTTTAAAAGTTTAATGCAAATGTTGAAGAAGAAGAATCTTCATGGGGATGGCCTGTGAATGCAGTGGGAAAAGAAACATCTTAAACTAAATTATCTAAGCTTTTGAAGCACCGAGGGTAAAATACTTTTGAAGAGGGGGCTAGGGAAAGTAGAGAGGACTTCTGATTTCTACTTATAGTTATGGAGCCATGTCCACAAAGTGAGATGCAATTTATAAATTTTATACATATGCAGACATTGGGGTAAATATGGAGTCAAGTCCATGGATTAGGATGTATGCATATAGGGACATCCCCCAAAAGCCATCAACTTTTAAATTATTTTATTGTGGATTTATCTCTTGGCAGGTTCAATCCTCATCCAATGGGGTCTTTTGTTGGTAATCTTTGTTCATGCTGTTATTCTTATCACTTTGTAAATTTACACTAATGGAAATTTTATGGGTCTAAGGTCACTTTCTTGTTGGCTACTTATAAGACATTTTCTGGATTCTTTTAGGTCTATGGTTTTTTATGTGGTCTTCAGTCTAGTAGGAAAAAACTCAGTAGTATATTTATTACTTTATCATAGAATGCCTCCATGTTACTTTTCCCTGGTGTGATTTGGCTAGCAATTACTGATTGTATAAAAGTATTCTGAAATGTTCTTTCAATTATATATGTTCTAGGTTGAGTGAATTTACTATAGTCTCATAATTCGGAACAGAAACAAGGGAAGATTGGAATGTATTGTTAATGTTTGTTCCTGTTTTAGTTTGCAAGTGACAAATACAATTTATAAACTGTATGCAGGCTATAAATGATGGCCTTGGTTTTATGGGACCTTTGTTATTAAATGCTCTAATCCATTCTCTTCAACAAGGTACAGCTCTTTTCAGGCAGAGATCTTCTGTGATAATTTTAAAAGAAGCTGGCTTGCTTATCATATTCTCAACGGTTAATTGTTTATATGCCAAACTTGACCTGGTTATTTACATATTCATTCTCCATTTTATATAAATGCTATATTGCTAAAAGTTGAAATAGTTATATCATTTTGCATATGAAGTCTTATGACTATATGAGTAGGTTATTTATAGGATTTATATTCTATAGTTAAGGTATGCGTGATTATTGCATGGGAAAAGAAAAAGTAAAACATTGATCACATACTATGCATGCAGAATCCAGTAACATCTAAATACGTTTATAGCTTAAGATAAAGAAAATAGCACAAACACCAAACCATTGTTAAAAAATGTATAAGCCTGTTGAACCATGCTTTGGAAAGTTGTGTATGTTCTAATGTATTTCCATGTACAATATTATACATTTGAAGAAGATCTAGAAAAGAAGACTCCTTTGAAGATACACAAGGACACTAGAAGAATAATTTATCTGAGCGCAGCCAATGGATAGTATTAGATTAAATCAGTATTCAGGCTTCCATGGAATGCCAAAGCACTACATACATAACGCTCTAATACCAGCTTGAAATACTATTAACATAATCAAGTCTTCATAGAAGTTAAAGAGTTGGTATCCTAGATAGCATAGTGTGTCAAGTCCCCGATTTGGAGGCAGATTAATTTAATTAATTAAGTTGTCCAAATATTGTTATTTCATGAGGATGACTAATTAACTATTTTAATTAAATTAATTATTTATAAAGTTATCCAAAAAATACAATATCATAAGGTGACTTTATATTTTAATTAATTTAATAATAAAGTGACGAAAAATAAAGTAATATCAGAAAGTCACTTAAGAGAATAAAATAATATTTTATTCTAGAAGCTTCTTGGAGACTTGTTGAGAAATCTATTTAAGAGGCTGTTGGCTAAGCATTTCCACACACTTGACTTGGTTTACATTTCTCATTACCTGCATGGTAAATAGCTGAAGCTAAATGCTTAGCTTGCTAGAGTGCTGAAGACTCAAGATTTCCAGTTTCGGTTGTGAGACACCAATCCTAGCTGGAGTTGGGAAAGATATTTCAGTCTTTCCACTTGTGCCCAAAATTTTGTGGCCTTGGCCAAATTTTGCATCATTGGAGAAAATCGAATTGGAGCATCTCATTTTTAGATTTTGAAGAAACCGATTCAAGGGGAAGAGTGGCAGTTTTATGTTGAAGAATTTCAGTCCTTAAGAGGTCGATTTTGCTTGGTAAAGGGATGGCTTGCTTGAGGGTTCGAACTCCTCATTTGCTGGTTGGAAAAATCTGCAACTCCATATCAAGCTGGGCGCTCCTAGGAAGGGGACGATTTTTGAAAAGCAAGGGAAATAAAATCTAATAAATTTCATGAGGGGTTGACTTGCTTCAAGGAAGACTGGCGCACCTTCTTGAAGGGAAAATACAGTTACAGCAAAGATTATTGAACAATTTATTGAGTGCTGCCATTATAATCCAGGTTCATCTAATTCAGTTTGCATTGCATTTAGATAGATAATCTCATCTAGGAAACTTTGGTTGATGTAATCAGCATATGAGCATTCTATGTTGGTGCCTAGGAGGAGAGGCAAGCATATACAACAGTGATGTAGCAAAGATTTATTTTCGTTCAGCCCTCCTAGCGCCAATTCTATGTTGGTGCCTAGGAGGAGAGGCAAGCATATACAATAGTAATGTAGCAAAGATTTATTTTCGTTCAGCCCTCCTTCTAGCGCCAATTCTATGTTGGTGTACGTTTTATCATCCACCGAGCACACAAAATAAAATGTCCAAAGACACTCTATCCTCTCTTGAACAAAGTCACCGCGTATGCTAAGATTGCGAGAAGATCATATGGAGACTCCAAGGTTTTTTTCGTCAGGTCATGACATATGGATAAGCTCAATGGGCGTTGTGATTTGTTGGTAATACACAAAGGGACTTACGTTAAAGGATTCCTCACAAGTTTGGGACTTAGATGGATTTATCATTAAAGGCTTCTTTGAGTGGGACTTTCAGTTTGGATCTCAAAAAAGTGTAAAAAAGATAAGGGTTTAGAGAATCTATCCTATGTCTAGGAATTCAAGAGACAGTAAAGATCAGATGAAATGAATAACCACGTTTTGTTTTGCCTCCCTAGGACAACTACACAAAGTGGGTGCAATCTTCAAAGGGTGTGATTATAATTTTCATGCGTCGAATAAGATCGAAGGTAAGCATCCACAATCACAAGCTCAGGCTAACTTTACGCATCGAATGAAAATCATCCATCCGAAGAAAGTATGAGCAATATTCCACCATTAATCTATACGATCAAATCTTGCATTCACTTAACCAACATTCAAAGAAAATCCTATTTTAATTGTAATCTACTTCTAATCTATGGTAGAAGAAGTTATGCAACCTTGCTCACTACTTGACAATAAAAGTGATTCAAAGCAAATCATGCATAAGAGCTTTTATTATCGGAAATAGTCTAATGCAACAATTTCATACACTGTCTCCACACAAATGAAAGTGAGAGATCACAAGTTTAAATAGACTTTTCAAAATCAAATGAAAGGCCAAGATTAAAACAACATCAACGGCCAAGATTAATACAACCCAACCCTCATTAGGGTTGCCCGAAATAACATCAGTGAACAACCAGTAAACAAGTAGTAAACAAGCAGTGAGGTGGCAGTTGGAGCTATCTTCAAGGGAAGGCGTCCCTATCCTCTTGGGCAGCATTGTGCTCGACGAATCTGGACACGATTGTGACGACTTCCTCCATCGTGACCGGCGATAGCATGCTTATCCTGAATTCAAGCCCATCCAAATCCTCAGCACATCTGGCGAAGGTGTTCTCCCAATCCGTTTCCTGTCTCACAAAATCATCTCGGATGGACAAGAGGTTCGCCACCTTTGTGAAATCCTGTCTCAGAATTGGTCCAGTAGTAGAGAAGAAAACTTCTTGAACCTTATGCTTCAACTTTTCCAGCTGCATGTCGTTCTCTCAGACAATCTCTTTGTCAAACACATCTGCAACTATCATATAAATCTTCCTCCGGATTTCTTTAACTTGCTCCTCAATTCTGAGCCCATTTGCCTTTGCCATCTCCAGAACCTCGCTCCATATTGTCACTGCCCAAAACCAATGATGAAAATCATAAGCCGCTCCCGCAACAATCGCCTTTCCTTCGACCAATTCTTCCTTTGGAACGCCCTTCAATACCCTGAGGCATGGAATGAGCCTCTCCTGAATATTTGGGAGGTTGTCCCAAGTTTCTGCCATGTCCGCTAATCTGGAAAGGAAAGAAGAATTCTGTCCATAAGCAAGCGTCAATCTATCCATGAACGAAGCTGCTTCCGTGCCCTTGCTTGCCATCCATTCCTGGGCCTCCTTGGCTGTGACCATCCCTTCTTCCACATCCTTGGCCATCTCCTGTAAGGAATTGAGAAGAGGAGGAGCTACTGCATCACCTTGATTGAGTGGTTGGGTTAGATGCCGTATATACTCCTTCAGGCGTTCGACCTCCCTTTTGTACTCTTTCTTTTTCGCCACTTCCTTTTCCAATCTCGCCTTGATAGTTGAGATGGAATTATCCAGTTCTTCTACCTCTCGGCCTTTTGTTGTTGGGCCAAGGTCTATAGTGGTAATGGCGTATTCCTGGGGAGTGATCTCATCTTGTGCTTTATCCACCGTTGGTACTGCGATCTGTATGGAACGACCACTGACTTCATCCCTCTGAATTGTGGAAAACTTCTTGGTAGGTTTCTTAGTAGCAACTTGTTCCAACCTCGCCAAGAAATCCGCAGTATCATCTTCTTCTTGGACCTCAACTGGTGCCTGAATTTTCATCTTCTCCTTCAGCCAATCCGGAATGGTAGGCTGCTCAATACTATCCTCCTCTTGAACGTTCCCTTCATTTGGAATATCCAAGACTCCTCTGAGGGCGGAAATCATTCCCTCTTCAAAGTCATCATTTTGGACTTCCATTTCATTATCCGAACCTAGTACTTCTGTGCCTATAGGAGATGGGGGCTCATTGTCATCCAATTGGATTGGTTCATTGTCCTTTTCCTGAACTACAAAAGGTCTTGTTGTGACCTTTTCACACATCACCCCATTCAAAATGGGGACCCCTAATTTTTGCTCCGTTCCTCATTTTTTTGGCTTTGGTTTTTTCTCTCTCTCTCTCAATCTATCTCTTCTGCTATCTGTCTTTCCAGGGATGTGCCTGTCTGTGAGCTTAAACGTGAAATTTTGGCCAAGTCTATAGAATTAGGGTTTGTATTTCTCTGGTCAATCTGGGGTCTAATGGAGGTAAATTGAAAATTGAGACTAACTGATGCTGTGCTTTGTTTTCACTTAAGTTTTCAATCAAAATACAACTTACTATTTTTAGTAAGTGTGAATTGAGGCATTTCCTGACACTTTTGAAGTTTCGAAGATCAAGCTACATTGAGCGTCAACTGCTTCGTCACAAATTTTGAGCGAGCCAACAACTTGCTATTTTAGTAGTTCAACTTTTGAAGCAAATTTTAGGTTTTATATGTGAAGTTTTCCGATGCATGTTTGGAGATTCTTTCTGGGTTTTTTGAAAGCTCTGCGATGGTATAACATGCAAAATAATATAATGACTTTCAGTATTCAGCCTTCCGAGGCTATTTTTAGGGTTTGCATGTAGGGCTTTTCAACGCATGTTGAGTTATTCTTTATGGGTTTTTCGAGAGCTTCGTAGTGATGTGACATGCAAATGGAGATGATCACTTTTTCAACAACTTACTATTTTTAGCATATCCACTTTGGCAGCCCCCTCCCAGCACTTTAGAATCACAAACTGATCGGCATGCAACAGAAACGAGGTCAACTGGAAGTCATTTGATAGGCATGCAAGTCAAATTAGGGTTTCCATCTTTGGGACCCAAAATGAGGAATAAAATGCCAGAATTTTCGAAAACCGGTGTATCCCACTGCGATCAGCATCTTTCAAGGAGGCCACTGGTAAAATTTGAAGGCAATCGCAACACTTACTATTTATAGTAAGCCACTTCTAAAATAGGCTATAAATAGTAAGTCAACGTTAGGCACCAGTATGAACGGGCAAGTTTATCGATGAGGAGCACGGCATTCAAATTTCAAGTCAAACGGAGTTGTGGAAGTCGTGAAACTGAGCGGTTACTATAAATAGCAAATCACCTCCAGATGCATGCCAAAAATAGCAGGTCAGCACAGGGTTGTAGTGTAAACAGGTCAAGCAGATGAAGGAAACCCCTTGGCACGAATTTCAAATCAAACGGAGTCACAGAGGCTTGAAAATCAGGTACTTACTATTTTTAGCAGGTGCATGCAATCATCAGGCCTCGAAAGTTCAACCACATCCCGAGGTTCGAAACAAAGCAAAAATCAAGCTTTTGGAGTCAGAAATCAGTTCAAAACACAAAATGAGGAGAACTTTCTAAAAATAGAAAGTTAGGGCAAGCTAGGGCTAGCATGAACAAATCACTCCAAATTGGGCGAAAGATATGAAATTCACTAAGTCTGAGAAAATTTGAAGTCCAGCATCGAAATTCACCTTGAGAAGCTAAAGACAGATGAAAAGTCCTCAAAACTGGAAGCTTGACCCATGATATGCGCCCAGGGTCAAGGAGGGAGCCTGAAAATATACTAAGGCGCGGAAATTTGAAGTACCACCCCCCCAAATGTGCCTTAGGTGAAGAGAGGGCCTTGAAAGTTTCTAAGCGTGTTAAATTTGAAGTAGATGCTCTTGAATGCGCCCTTGCCTTGAGAGATTGAGTTGAAAAAATTTCTAAGTATCTAAAACTCAAAGCTCACCCCTCCAGATGCACCTTGAAGAAGAGAGGGTAAAATTTTCCTAAGTGTTGATAAAATGGAAGCTCACATGCTAAAATGCGCCTTAGTTTGGAGAGGGAAGCTGGAAATGTTACTAAGTGCTGAAAATTTGAAGCTATACCCCCAGAATGCGCCTAGCTTTGAGGAGATGCTTGGAATTTCTACTAAGTGGTTAAAATTGGAAGCTCCATGGGTAAAATGTGCCCTTGACTTGGAGGAAGCCTTGAAGAAATTTTCCTAAGTGTAAAAGTTGGAAGCTCAAGCCCCCATTTGCGCCTAAGGAGAAGAAGGCACTTAAATTTTTTCTAAGTGTTTCAAATTTGAAGAAGGACCCTCCAAATGCGTCCTAACTCAAAGAGGTGCCTCGAAATTCTTCTAAGTCATTAAAAGATGGAAGCTCTACCCTTCATATGCGCCTTTGGCTGAAGGAGTGGTGGCAAAAGTTCCTAAGTGCTTCAAAATGGAAAATGACCCTCCAAGATGTGCCCTAGCTTGATGAGATGAGTTAAAGAAATGCTAAGGAACTCAAACTAGAAGCACATGGCCTCAAATGCGCCCAGGAAGGAGACATCAAGATAGAAAAATATTCTAAGGCGTCAAACTCAAAGCACAAGGTCTAAAATGCGCCCTTGAAGCTAAGTGGAGGGTAAAATTTTTCTAAGTGTTTAAAATGAAAGCTCAGGGGTGGAATTGCGCCCAAGACAAGAAGGAGGTGATTGTAAAATGCTAAGTGTTTGAAAACTTGAAGTGCACCCCTCCATATGCGCCTTGAAGAAGAGGAGGATTGAAAATTTCACTAAGGCATTTAAAACTTGAAGCTCACCATGTAAGATGCGCCTTTGACTGAAAGGAGTTTGAAAAATATTCTAAGTATTTTAAATTTGAAGTGGATATCGCTAAATGCGCCTAACCTTAATGAGGGAATATTGAAAATATTTTGAGGCGCCTAGACTAAGAAGGAAGATGTGTTGAGATTATTTTGACTAGGTGGTCTAAAATTGAAAGTTAGACCCTGGATGGCGCCTAGACTGGGGCATGAAATGATAAAATATTTTCTAAGTATTAATATTTAAATTCCTTCCTTAGAGGAAAATATGCCCAAGTTGATAGGGGTAATAAAATTTGCTAAGGCATGAATAAAATTGGCTGTGGATATGTCAAGAATACTCCAGCTTGATAAGGATGATAAATTTTTTTTTTTTTTTAAGGCCGAGCAAGGAAAATCCACCCGGATATGAAGATGAATAAAATTGTTGGCAAATTATTTTTCTAAGGTTCAAAATTTAAAAAATTTAAATGATCCCCTTCGTTCATGGACACATGAATTTGATGCTTTCTGAAGGGAATTTTCTTCTGGGTATTGGACGTCTACGATGAGGAATGAATTTTAAAGTCTTCCACACTTTTCCGAAGCCTTTAGGGTGAAGATTTTTGATGGGCACAGGATTGATGAATTTCCTAGGGAAAATTTAAAATTTTCTAAGGCAAGGAACAAAATGTGTTAGAAATGCCTTGGTGGATGAATTTGAAGTTGGATGCCTAGATAGTTTTTGATCAAATTCTTGATGAAACATTTTGCTCGAGCCAGAGTTGGATAAAATGTCAGCCGAAAAAGTGAAGAAGATGCAGTTGAAGCTAACACTTTTAAAAGATGATTTTGAGGAGATTGAAAATTTTGTCTAAGGCATTGAAATATGATGCATCGGTGTTATTTGCCCCAGCCTATAGATGTTGAAAAATCGTGAAGGGAAAAAAGTTGGCTAGAGAAATGTGATGAACTCTATCAGATCCAGAGATCAATCGGACATTACATGGATATCAGGTGAGTAAAGTGGATTTATATTATTAAGTGTTTTGATGGTCTTCTTTTTTTGTTTTGCAGGAGGAACGTCGAGACCAAAGCGCGATGACTTGGAGTAATGAAGCAAGTAGTCCAAGAGGATAAATCACAAAGGAAGAGAAGTTGCAGGAAATGGCTAAGTGCTGGAATAACTTTCAGGAAGGTAGATGGCGAGGAAGAAATGTTCGAGTTCAAGGCTGGAAAATCCTTCGGGCTTAGGCATTGAAGAGTTGAAGAGTGACAACTAAAGATCATCCTCAAGCACTTTGGAGTTGAAAAACAACAGGGGAAAATCATCCGGCAGAGGAAAGAAGCTACAGTCTTGAAATTTCAGATTGAGAGCATTGAAGCTGTGGTGATCAGATTGATTAAGTTTGCAATCAAGAGGAGGAACAGGAACAGTGCGAACAAATCTCTGGATTGGAATCTTCTGGAAGAGGATGGACATTAATGGCTCATTTATTACCCCACTCCTCTTGGTGGCAGTTTTTAGGGTGAATCTTGTTTAGGGCTGAGGCTGAGGTGGCACAATCTGGGCCATCCAGCCGATTGTAATCTGAGCCCATCGGACTTGGCCAGCTATATAAAGGGGCATCCCCCTCATTTGTACTTTAGTAGAACTTAGAGATCAGACTAGAGAAGCAAAGAGACTTTAGTTGTAATATCTTAGCATAGCGTAGTTTGAAGGAGAAGGAAAGTTTTCCTTTGAAAACTTTGTAAGAGATTGTTGGGAAAAACTATTGTAATAAAAGATCTTTCATTGAATGGTGAATTCATCTTTGTTATGAGTAGCTAGCAAGATTTCTTCGTCCCTTCGACTTCAAGTAGCGTAAAGTAGAGTAGTTTTCATTTTCATGCAAGTAGGTGTTAGCTGTGGATTTGTGGTGTCAATCGAGACAACTTCATTTTTATCCATACCACTAGCGGCTTGCTGATGGCAAGTTTGCCTTGTGTGGTCAACTGGAAAACATTACAAACTTAACTTCGATTGTGATTCAGGTGTTTGTATGCGTCGTTCTGATGGTACTTACATGTTGAATTATAATTTGAAAACCTCTTGTCACTCCCTTGAAGATTGCACCGACTTTGTGTAAGTTGTCCAACGTGAGGCGGAGCAGAGTCTAGTCGAAGCCTGTCGAGATTGATCCCATGTCCCACCCTTAGATAGAACATAAACTTCTTAGGCTTTACACTCATTTTAAATTCAGTTCATTTCTGGTTAGCGCTAGGAAATTTGCACTTACCTGCCAAATCATCCAAATTACATGAAAGCCCTTAATCAACTGTCTGCTATCAAATGCCATCGAGCCAATTGAGGGTATTCTATTGCATGAAGGAACCTTGGAGTTAAATGCATGATCTATCTCGCAATCTTAGCATGCAGGAGACTTTGTTCAAGAGAGGATAGAGTATCCGTTGGGAAACTTTATTCTGTGTTAGTGCGGTCACGAAAATCACATCAACAGGTCTCATCATCTCGGCCAAGGATTTTTCTGCGGTAGCCACCAACTCATCAATATTTCTAGACGCTGCCGAACGAGATGGCTCCATCTTCTGTCGCTTTGGAGTAGGTTCTATGCTTGCAACTGCCTCTTTCCTCTTCTCGCCAATCTCAATTAAATCATCATTGTGGGATGCGCCGGCATTGGAGGAGTATGACTCCGTCTCGCTCAGTAAATCATACGTGAGCGTCACTCTTTTCTGCCTCAACTCTTGGACTTGATGGTCGACCCACCATTGAGAATACTTAATCACTGGTCTCATCAATGTAGCCAAGTCTGAATGCTCAGGCTCTGACCACTTCACGGAAGGAAGAGGTCAGCTATCCTCGAAGCTCGGCTGGACATAATTTCCATCATCCTGCAACTAATTGGGCACCCGAAAAAGTTCGGTTGCCCTCATAAAGTCCACCGACACTCTAGACCATAATCTTCTCCTGACTTCATATTCATCCGCAGCGTTCGCCCAGAAGTCCTCCAAGTCTACTCTGTGTTTGTATCTTCTCCCATTCACGGTCCGAATGTGATGATGCGGGTCAAAATTGGCCCTGGACCTATAAGCTGTGAATGGGTACCATTGAATTTCTAGCCTGGCACTCTCGGCTGCTTGTGCTGACGGATAGGACTCTGAACATATTCCCAATAAAGAATGTGAAAGTAACAACCGCCTTCTTACTTGGCCTCTGGATGTTTTGATAATCTATTAATCTTCCAGTTGTCTCAGGACTTCAAGCAAAATCATCCGATTTGTTGGATAGATAGGCAACTTGTAAGGATTTCTAGTGAATCCCTGGATCCTAACATAAGTAAACTTTGGAAACTGGATAAACCAGGATCCATATTTACTGATCAAGCTCTTGGCCTCGTGACAGCCTTTGGTGCGTTCCTCCTTGGTTTTGTAGACGGTTCAGTGATGTGTTGGGATGCTGAATGCTTTCTGTATTGCCACTTCGCCAAGGTGAGCTAGAATCCTTCCGTCAGAGGCAACCATTTGTCTTTCCTAAGCATTGTAATGAATGGCACATTCTACCATCAACTCGGCACAGTCTATCGCAGGCGGGAATCCAGCTGCTTGGAAAATTCCATTCCTCACCATCCGTCTGGCAATTGGTGTTGGTAATCCAGCATGTCCATATACTCTCTTTTTGAACTCCACGAAGTCTACATGTTCTAGATCAGTGTCTGCAACATTTTTCCATTTTGAATTTATCTTTGACTCTCGCTGTACCCCTTTACTGGCGAACTTCATCGGCACCTTCTTTGATGATTCTCCCGCTGTGGTCATTAACCTATAGTAAAAATATAAACATTAATACGGAGACTTGTAAAATATAATTTATTCCCGTGCCTTTTATTCGAAAATTTTACTTTCAGCCTATTAAATAATATTAAATTTCTGCGAAAAAGCAAGCTGAAATTAAATGAATTTGATTGAAATTTAGCCAGAATGAAAAAGATGGAAGAAGAATTGAAAAAATTAACCAACCGAACTCCAAACCTCAGGAAAAATCTTTTGGTTGCGAATCAGATTCAAATTTCGAGAATTGAATAAAAAATCAAATGACAAAGTGCGCCAATCTTGCTGAGAAGTTCGACTTTCAGCCAAGAAATTCTTCACTTCTTCAGCAATAAAAAGTTATTCATTTCTCTGAGAAAATCGACCTTGCCTGCAGAAGAATTGATCTTGTCTCAACTTTCTTACAATTTCAAGAGATTAACTTCTCTTCAGCTGTGTGAAAAATGAGTTGCTGAAATTCATTATAATGCTGAAGAATTTGATTTGTTTTAGCAACTGCATCTTTTTCTCTCGATTTCGATTTTTTTTCTCCTCTTCAAACAGGCAAGTTTCCATTCTTTTCGAAAAATCTCTATGGTGAGCTTATCCAGGCAAATCCCCTTGATTTTCCAAAATTCGATTTTTTGCTAGATGTCTATCTTTTATTTTCAATATTTTGGAAAATATTAAATGTCCAATTAAATTAACTTCGATTTTTCCAAGCTCATGGATTTTCTCTTTGTCCGGCGTAATTTATCTTCTTTCGAGAATTTCTTTTCTTCCAAGGCATCCCTGGCGAATTGAGGCATTTTTTTATATTTCTAAGCATTGGAAATAAATTATTAAAATGTTAAAATATTTAATTTATTTCCAACCTATTTGTTTTTGACCCATGGCATATTTTAATTTTTCTTTGGCTAAATATTTATTTTGCAAGTTATTTCACTTTTCACCTAGCCAAGTTGAATTTTTAGCCATCTTGCCAACAAATATTACGCCAGATCCTTATTTTCTTTGGCCATGGCGAACTTCAAATTGTGCCGGGAACATTTTATCATGCCGAAATCAAATTTTCTCTTGCTTGGATGATTTTCTCTGGGCAAAGTCGGACTTTACCATGTGTTTGGACGTTTTTCCTAGGCAAATTTCCATGATACTTAGACAAATTTCATCCTTTTTAGCCAGGGGCGGACTTGCTTGCCTCTTTGCCATATGTATTCTCCTCTATGCACTTAGCCAATTGCATAAAATTTTCCCATACCTAGGCAAATTTTCAATTTTTCTCCTTCAAATACTTAGTCTTTTTCGATTTTTCCTCTTCTCATGCTTCCAGACTTTAGCCAAATTTTGAATTTTTCTCTAGGCTGGGTGGACTTTACCAACTCCTTGCGATTCTTCTCTCAAGGCTGGGCGGACTTCCTTAATGCCTTGCTATCTTTTCCTATGGCAAGGGCGGACTTCATTGCCTCTATGCCATGCTGGGGCGGACTTCAAAGAGTTCTTGCCATTGCCTAATCTAAGGCATGGCGGACTTTGAAGGTGTCTTGCCATCTTATGGCAGACTTCCAAAGTTACATGCCACATCCCTCAAATTAAGGGCGGACTTTGTTAATGGCTTGACATTCTCTCATCTCCATGGCAAGGGCGAATTTCTCCAGACTTAGGCAAATTTGCCTCATGATATCATGCTTTTGGGTTCGTTTTTGGGTGATTTTCTCATGATTTTCAACCGATTTTTCCAGATTTTTCCCTTGCTTTTCCATGCTTTTCTTGATTTTTGTTTGATTTTTCGATTTTTTACTTTTATTTTTTAATGATTTTTCAATTTTTTTGGCTGCTTTTTGGTTCGAAAAATGGAAACATTGACTCGTTGACTAGGGTTGACTTTCTAAAAATAGAAAAAACAAAAACCCTAAAAAATAGGGAACCCCGTTTGGTCCAAAAATGCTAAAAATGAAAAAGCGAAAAAGCAAAAATGCAGATTCCCTAAAAAGTAGGAAGTGTTAGAATTGGCCAAAAGCACAGGTGATCCTCATCTCTCGGACCTTCTGAGCACTTTTGTGACGTTTAGGCTCTGATTCAGGCATGGATTATCAACTTGGCTCGGATGACTCTCAAAAGACTGACTTGAAACTCTCAAAAACAATGACCTCATGAAACTGTTGCGGAGAGGCAAAACCCTAAAAACTAGCAAACTACTGGGGGTCCCCATTTGCAATGGGGCGATGTGTGAAAAGGTCACAACAAGAAGGTATAGGCATTCCATAGAAGCAGATATAGAATGTAGATAGACCACCATCGCTAAGACATTAGAGGATTGATTGAAGTTGCCCTCGAAGCCATGTATTCTTGCAACGTATGCCAAGCAGGATGGTAGACTTAATTTTACTATAGTTAAAGAGATTTTAATTTGGGAACTCCACTAAGAATTAAAAAAAATGTTTATTACATTTTAGAAAATGGTCAAGACAGGTGAGGAGGCAAGTTAGTAGCCTGGAATAAAGCAAATAAAGTTTCAACTTATATGCAAGCGCTTATCTTATTTGCAGGTTCCTGGTGGGAAGATTGGGGTGGAAAAACCCCAAATTTGCAAAGGCTAGCCATTCGAATTTTGTCTCAACCTTGTAGTGCTTCTGGCTGTGAACGGAGCTGGAGTTTGTTTGATGCCATTCACATGTAGTAGCGGAATAAGTTGAGTCAACGTCTCAATGATCTTGTTTTTGTGCAATATAACCTTCGGCTTCACACAAGAAAGGTGGAAGACTAGTTAGATGAGCTCATTGATTTGGATGACATTGATCCATATAGTGAATGGACTGTGCAGGATGATGAGGCCTCCTTGTTTATAGAGGATGAGATTGCTGATTTCAAGAGGCAAGCTATGGAGGATTTGCCTGCAGTAGAAGTAGGGTAGATTGGATTCGATGACATTGATGTGGTGGAGGAGGAGCCACTGCCACCTACGAGCATGGTGGAGCCACTACCACAATCTTCTACGGCAAGCAGGGAGCCAGAATTGAGTGCAAGGACCTTACCCTCTACCTCCCAATTTTTCGCTAGGTTGGGGAAGAGGAAATTGTAATTGCCTAGATATGAAATTTATGATTGATTTTCAAATACAATCATCATAAATTCATTATAGTTATTAGTTAGTAGCTAGCTATTGTATCCAGTTTCACTATGCGGCTTCGTATAATGATGCCATTTTGTAATCCATATGTATTTCAAAATGAAATTTAATATAAAACATTCCCTCATGGTTTTTAGACTCATTTGATGCATTTTGTAATTTATTTTTGCAAAAAACAAAGTGTTTTATAAGAAATTTTACTACTTTTTAAATTGTCGAGTCAAAAATTTTGGGCTCTCCGAGTCCAAGTATGTAAACTATGGTCCTATGTATTTAATTTTAATAACGTTAATATAAAGTTAATTTAAATTCATTAACTTTATGCGTTATTAATATTATAAAAAAAGACTATTAAAAAGTGATTTAAATGATTTAAAAGAATACTTTATTTTATAAAGTATTGTGCCCAATTAAATAAAATATTAAAGGGAGTTATAAGGAAAAAAAAGTAAATGACATGGAATGTAATTCAAATTCAAATGCAAATGTTATTTTAGCCTCACTGGAAAAGTTGTCAGAACATAGCCATGTTTACAATCAACAGGCTAGTTTTTCAAAATGCAGTTCACTTAGACTGAATTTAAGACCAAATCGGTCTTAGTTCATGATTTCATCAGAATGGCTGACACAACTTTGCATTAGGTGGATCCAGAGGTTGACTTGAACGCTTCAGAGATAGGCCAGATCACACTTTAAAACATTGAGGAGTCTGGATTGCTAGAGGCGGCTTTGCTTCCCATCATATTACAGTGTATATAATTCGTAATGGCTTGTGTAAAGCATTACAACTCTACTACACGAGAAATTCAATCAGTAGATGGATGAGTGATATGCAGTATCAAGCCCAAGGACATCGAGAAGTGCTTCGGTATTCCTCAGAATATGAATAATTTGGTCATAACCATGGAATAGTGTGAGAAGGCATTCAATGCTGATAAGGAGAAATGTCAGAGGAGGATGGCAGAGAGGTGGCTTAAACAAAAAAAGTTAGCTTGCCAAAGAATGTGGGTCGTGGAGAGTTCAAAGATGAATATGCGGTTATGATTACTCATCTTAACCATGTTTCCGGTCAAGCAGATGCCAACAAATTCCAACCTTGGATGTATTACATCATGGATTAGATCATCAACAGAAATGAGTGTTGGCGTTTAAATTCGCACCTCTGGAATGTGAATTTGAAACAGATAGCTATGCACAGTAAAACTGCTCTTCAAATTAGGAGGGGAAGCTCCCTCTTGCTGATGGTGTGAAAGAAAGTAAATTAAATCTAATTCGCCTATCTTTTTTGTTTTAGCTAGAGCACAAGATTTATAAAACACAAACGCCGCAACTGAGATTTTCTAATTTAAGAATTCGAATTGCGACTAACTTAAGCTAAAGACGTTTCTAATATCTCAAGTAATACACAGAGCAAGAGAATTAGAAATGAACAAAGTTGATTCTCTGACAAAAAGGCTGACAAACTCTTAAGACAACTCTTTCTACAACATCATCTACACACTTCAATGCAAACTGAATATTAAGATCACAAAAGCATAACACATATAACAGAAATCTGAGACGTTATACCAAGGCAAAGGAGGCTCATGATTTTATTTCTCAATCTTCTGGAACAAAATCTACTAAACACATGCCTAGAACAAGAGCTTGCAGCTAAAGAGGCTTGCAAAACTTGTTCTTACACAATAGGAACAACAATTACAATAACTACTTGTTGGCTAAAAGAGACTCAATAGTTCGCTATCATAAAACAATTGAACAACATTGAATAACAAATAGAAGGCACTTAGGCTCAGCGTTTTGTTATCACTAGCATGGTTAAAGAAAACTAATGAGCAAAGGCTCTTATTTATAGGCAAGCAGAGGAGTAGGGAACCCTAAAATCCCCTTGCTTTCACAATCTAGGGCTTGCTCAGCAAGTAAGCTTTATTTCTAAATCTAGAAAGAAGATAACATCTAACACCTAAGAAAGTAGAAAAAGCAGGGACTGCCAACTATTACAATTTATCTTCTTTCTCTTCTCAAAGAATGGATAAGAATTGTTCCGAGAATAGAAAGAAAGCTGGAAGAAAGCTTCTAGAAGAAAACAACTTTAAATTTCAATCACATCTGCTAGAAAGCTGGAAATTGTGTCCCGGTTCGGTGCATCTATACCATCAATAGCAAAGTTGCATTTTTCCAAGATATCTTCTCCATTTGCAATTGATCTCAGGAAATCTTCGACCTCATTGGCTGCTTTTTCAAATCTTGCTGACATCATGGCAAGGTGATTCATTCTGCCACCAACTGTTTGAATCTCCCTTGTAACTGGATTGTAATGCTTGATGCAAGCGATTATGAATTCAAGACTCTGAACTGATATAGGAATAGACGCTGCTGCGAGGAGTCCAAAGTGTCCCAAGTTTCTGATTGTAGTGTTGCTTGCGCTCTCCAAAGCATGTAGATCAAACACCGGCTTGATGTGATGCAAGTCCGTCTCAGCTGTTTTGATGAAATCATGGTAGAGAGCTGATTTGGTCTTGAAATCATTGGGAGTGTATTCCATTTCAAAAACCTTGAAGAATGACTGTAAACTCGCCTAGGTTTAGACAAGTTTTGAACAACTTACTATTTTTAGAATGCTGATTTTTCTTCCTCCAACGGACAAATTTTTGAAATTTTTTCTGAGATATGGGTTTTGCTCAGAATTTCGTTGCAAGACAATGCAAATTGTCCATTTTTTGAAAATTTTGAATTTAGACTGAAAAAGCAGCAAACCCGAATTTCTTCAATTTTTCACGAAAAAAGCTAGCACCTGGGTTTTGTTCATAATGTAATTAGGAATGGACCAGTTGATTAGATTTGAAAAACACTGAGGGCTGATCGAAAAAGCAGCCAACCCTAAAATTTGAAATTTGCTTGAAAAAAGCTATGATATGGGTTTTCTTCAGAAGATTGATTTGAGAAGACCTAGATGATCAAAAATTGAATACACTGAGGATTTTACTGACATGCAAATAAAAAGCAGCTGCTGCAACTTAATGAATTTCTTGAAAATTTCTTCAGAAGAATGAGATGATAAGACCCAGATGGCTGAAAATTGAAAATCTTGGCCTTCTTCAAAAATTTGATCTTCTGGATGAAAAAGCATGAAAAAGCAAGGCCTTATGCTGCTGGTCTGAAATTTTTGATGAAGAATCAACAAACTTGAGTTCTTGAATCATGAAATATAACTTCAAACTTACTGCTCCACTTTTCTCCTTTGGATGCCACCTGCAAAAATAATGAAAATTGTATTTTAGAGAGGTTTTTAATAGACTTAGGGTTTGAGATAAGTATGCTTTCTTTTGCTTTAATCTTCAAAAAACCCTAAAATTGGCCTGTTCAATGAATTTGGACATTCTCTTCCTCTTGCCATTTTGAATCTTTTGAAAATTTTGAAAATGTTACTAAGGCATTGTAAGTTGGGCGCCCTTCTTGGCTAGGGGCGCCAACTTGCTTCAGAGTTAAGTCATTTTTTTGGAAATTTTCAACTTTTCACAATTTTGACCCCCTACTTTGACCTCGATCTCTGGCTTCCAGATTGATTCGACAAGCGAGCTGGGTGATTCATCGCATAGCTTGACTGATTCTGAGAAGATTGTTCTGGAGGCGTCTCTGGCAAAAAACTTCGTTTTGTCCTTCAAATTCATGGGAGCCTATTTCCTCTAGGGGCGCCCATTTTGTCCAGAGTTAGCCATTTTTATGATTTTCAATTTCTTCATTTCCCTTTGATCTTTTGATGAAATCCTGGTTCCGGAAGCTACGTTGATTGAATTGACTGGCTGACTGCTTCGTTGGATAGCTTAACTGAATCAGATGAGACGATCTTGGAGGCTGTGTTGGAAAATTTTATCATTTCTGAGCTCAAAAGTTTGGGTGCCCTTCCTCTCCAGGGGCGCCCAACTTCACCAGACTTAGAAAATTTTCCAGTATTTTCTTCTTGCTCTTGACTTTGGCTCTCGTCGGAACCTCTGTTTCGCCTGCTGCATCTGGAGACTACCAACTCCGTTTGACGTGCTAAAGATCTCGTTGGAAAGCCTGATCAATTCTGAAGAAGTCACGTTAGGGCTTTGTCTGGAAATTCATCTGTTTGAGCCCTCAAAATCTTGGGCGCCTATCTCCTTTTGGGGCGCCCATTTGCTCCAGACTTAACCATTTTCTTTTGATTTTCATCTTTGAATTCAAACCTTCATTCTATACCTTCCACTTGGATCTGGATTTGCCAGAGATTGGCCATTCGGATGCCCTGACGAAGATATTTGCTGCGAAGCTGACCGAATTCCGAAGAGATTGATCCCATCTGCAAACCCTAACTGCTGAGTTAGGCTTCTCAAAAAGCTGAGCGCTCATGGGCACCTGGGGCGCCCAAAGTTCCCAGACTTAGAAACTTTTCAGACATTTTCATAATTTTCATTCTGTATTCTGTTTGAAAACTCTCCGTTTGACCTCAAATTCCGGGCGACTGGGTGATCCGATGACTGCATTGCCGGATTCGTTGCGGAGCTGGAAGGATTCTGAACAACTTTGACTTGGAGCTCAAACCCTAATTTTATGATTTGATTCCCTAAAAAGATAGGCGCCTATTCTCTCCTAGGGCGCCAATTTTAAGCAGACAGCCAATTTTAGGCAGCTTTCACCTTCTTTCCTCGTTCTTCGTGCTTGCTCACCAACTCACCTTCTGCTCAATGCTTGAGTGTTGAATCTTATGCCTGGCAGCTGATTGACCTCCATTGATGACCTCGAAGCTCCTGATATGCTTATGAAAAAGCATAATAGACCCATTAGGGAAAAACTGATCTTTTTGAGAATCTGACTGCACCAGTATGATATGGAAATATTTTGAGCCAATGAAAATCAGTTTGAACCCTGGCGGACCAACTTTCTATTTATAGAAAGTTTTGCCAGTATCCGTTACAAAAGAAACCCAGAAAAACCCAGAAAAACTTAACTATTTTTAGGAAATTTCTAAAAATAGCAGTTTTCCTAAAAAGTAGGGATGAAAAATTGAGATCTGGGTTTTGTAGATTAGGTCACTCTGAGCAGACCTAGATCGTCAGATTTTGGAAGTTTTACACTTTAACCCCTCATGCAAGACATGCACACCCAATTTTTGACCTTTTTGATAGATTTCAGAAGACTTTTACTCATTTCTTCAAAATGTATAAGTGTAACAAAATTTTTAATTTTGGGGTACAACAAGGAGCATTACGACTGGGCCTCTTTGATCAGCGACGTTCTCCACAGACAAATAACTAGCTTCTTGGTTGCTCATGAATTCCACATGTGTTCATACCTCGCGTATTTGATAGCCTTCCAAGGCTAGTTTAGAGGGTTGAACACTGTGGGGATTCTAAGTGTAGAAAAAGTTCATTTCTATTACGCATGGCTTGAGTTTACACAGTCCGAGTGACACTTCAAGCGTGTGCAGAAATCATTTTTGAGGTACACGGTGAGGAATCTGGATCGGGAGTTACATGTACATATCTCAGTGGAAGCCAAATCAGCAATGGTAGAATGGGTGGATTGGTTCATCCAATTCCCTACTTTAACCTACATCCGCGTCTACGAATACGTAGGTCATCTAACCATGTTACCCCGTTATCCTTCGGATAAGGTGGCATTCATGGAATTCTACGAAAGTTGTACGGTGTTCACTCCTATCTGCACAACAAACGCAAGGCAATTGCCACTTTTCCATTATAGATGAGGATTTATAGGTGCAAGTCAACATTTGACGCTAAGGCTATGTTCCATGAGTTGGCGAGAATCTTAAGTATCTCGTTGAGAGACGCTCGTATGATCCTTGGGGTCACTTTTCAACACACCTTGGTGGTCGTTCTTTTCACAAGCCTTCTATGGAAGACTACTTGTTCAACTGTGAGGACGAGTTTGAGGTGCGTCAGTGCAGCTACAACAGGTTCACCCTTTCACAGATTTCTGTTTTCATGTCAGAAGATGTGGAAGGGTTGTCAGATGATGATGGGGATGTCACACTTCCTCTATTCTTCAGAGATCAAGTTGACACGCAACCGCTTCTAGCCGTTGATTGGTTCGCCAAGGAATGCACATCTGTTAAGGAAAGATCTAGTAGGGTTGTCAGAAATAGCATAGTCTACTTGGATAGCAAGAGGACGAGGAGGGAAGCCATGCCAAACATAGAGCCGCCACCAGTGGTTACTTCACTACCTTCCACGTCAAAGTCAAAACCCAAACAAAAGAAAAGGAGTAATCCTCGTAAAGGAAGTAGAATGTCAAGAAATTCAAAGGGAAAAGCACTACTTGCTGATTTGGACCAGCAAGAACAACATGTGGAGATTGCCGCAAATTCAGCTGAGAGCATACCAAAAACAGAGGTAGAACCTCCCATTTCGTCAGCAATACCACAACAGTCTCCGGTTCGCATCAACTTGGAGCCAGACTCGCCACCACGTAGCAATGCTTCCACACATTCCCACTCATCAGGAATTCCTAGGACTAGCACCGATCCTTCCAGTGAGATTAGTCGAGACTTGTCTTGGCTTGAGAATTAGTTGGGTAGGAAGAGGAGGCAGCCATCCTATAAACTGGACTTCTCAGATTTTGATCATGTCTATCAAGACATGCCAGATAAAAAGATAAAGAAGCAAGTTCATGTGGAAGGGAACGCTGACAAGGAAATTATAATTGAGAGTGCTGCACTGCCGGAGGATAAAAACTTGGATGAGGTAGAAGTTGATGACTTCACCTTGATAAAGGTCAACTTTGGTAAAAGCACACGCCAAGTAGATGTGGACTTTCTCAAAGTTGCAATGGAAAGCATAAAGGAGAGAGTGATAAAGGGCGGAGAAGATAAAGTAGCCCTCAAGGTTGAAAACCTGCAGCTTCTCTAGTATATCTCCAACCTTATGCACAACACTGAGAACATCACCGCTTTACTCCTGTAGATGTTAGAGTTACCAATAGAACAAAATCAGCTGGTTGTATATGGGAAGCACTTGAAAGACTGGGAAGAAGTGTTCGTCACAAGAGGCTGCTTCATACTTTCAAAGTTGTACCAATGGAGGTACAATGGCCACAGACTTTGTAGACAGATTCAGGATTCAGAGTGGGACTTAGTGGTAGACAAACCACGGAATATGATCTCTTACCTGAGGACGACATATGATTTAGTCACTACAAAAGAGGATAAGGAAGCTATTTTTGCTTGGAGAGAACAATTAATCTTCAAGGTAAAAATACAGGCAACAATTTCTACAGAGTTGTCCGAGAGCAGAGAAAAGGTGACAAGTGCTATGAAGTTCGTGAGAACTTTCATGTCATGAGTCCCTTGCTAGTATTAGCGTGAGGGTGGTGAGTACATCGAGCTCGCCAATGTACAGTCGGAGTTGAGAGACTCATTCACGGTATTTTCAGTGGTGATTCAATTGGTTGTAAGTTGGATCAACTTACAATCATGTTAGCATTATTTGATGAGGCGGCCAATAGTGGAAGAGAATTGAAGAGTCAGATCACAGGCAGTGAAGAGATGCTAAGGAGAAACCGAGTACTTCAGAGGAGTATCGGTGCTCTAGATGGTGATACAGTCAACAACCTCGTGGAGGGGTTAATTGCTTGAGATAGTAGCCAATGAACTACAAATCAGGGTGTCCCACCTTTTTAGGATATACATTAGACACAGTAGTTAACTTGGTGCTTCTTTCCGAGTTAACTCGCTGTCCCACATATCATTGCATGCCTATTTTGGAGATACCTATGTACATATGGAGTTCTCTTTTAGTTTTCAGTTTTAGTTAACTGATGTTAGTTATCAGTTGACTTTCATATCAATAAGGACTTGCGTATTGCATAGTCCAATTAGTTTAGTTTAGAATCAGTTAACTGAGGTAGTTTTTCCAGTTAACTGTTAAGTTGCATACATTTAGGTTTAAGAATAAATCTTGCATGCTTGCAAGACTCATGTTAACTCAAGGAGATTTTAGGGTTCCCTACTCCTTTGAGGTTCTATAAATAAGAGCACCCTTGCTCATTTGTACTTTAACTTTTACTGTGTTAACAAATTGTTGTGCCACCTTGCCGTGCAATATTGCTATTTGTATTGGTTCACTTTGTTAATATAAAGGTGGTTTGATCGTTCATTGTGTGTTAGGTCCTTCATGCAATTTGTTGTCCCCGATTTATTTGTTTTAAATAATCTTGTTTCATATCTACATCTCGGATAGGAGTTCCTCCTCCTTGGGAATTTAGAAATAAAGTTTATCATTTGATGTTGTTATTAATAATCTTTCTTTCATATCTACACCTCGGATAGGTGCTCCACCTCCTTGGGAATTTAGAAATAGAGATTGTCGTTTAAGTGTTGTTTCCAGTAATCTACTTTCAGCCTACACCTCGGATAGGTGTCCCACCTCCTCGGGAATCCTAAGAACTAGCTTGTTGTTTGATGTTGTTTCCAATAACCTTCATTTCAACCTACACCTCGGATAGGTGTTCCACCTCCTTGGGAATTCCTATTATAAAGTTTATCTTCAATCATTCCGACTTGCTCGTAAGTCCTCATGCTTTGTTTTTCTTGAGGAAATAGGATAGTTTTAGCGTTAGCCTAGTTGTAGTTGAGAATCTGCAAAACCAGAGAAAACCTTAGCTGCAATGTATTGGGTTTCTTAACCTTGTGCCTATATCAGCTGAGTCAAAAAGATAGGAATTTAGAATACTTTACTTTTTCACGCATATCAGCAAAAGAGGGAGCTTCCCCTCCTAATTTGAAGAGCAGTTAATACTGTGCATAGTTGTCCGTTGCCAATATGCACTCTAGAGGTGCAAATTGTAACACCAACATACAACAAGCAGGTTGTGGAGTTTGGGGAAGATATATTGTATCAGTGTGTGAGTGGGGCATTGACATTCAAGGGGGGTCGTGGTTTGATTATGAGGGGCGTGTAACATCATACCCTAGTGCCATTCCTGTAGATGCAATTTCAGTGAGTTGAGGGGGTTGTGAGCTATCCCCTAGGTGCCATGGGAGCTTGAAAAGATGCAGATTTATTCACTCAGCTGCCTCCATTCATTGTTGTAGACATTTGGGTGATAGCTGGGCAGTTATATGAAGAGCTGGGTGTGAAATTTGGTGCAGGCTGCTACTGTAGTCATTAAGCTTATGCTACAGCCAACGTGGAACACTTCTTCCAGCCAAGAATCATCCTTTGGAAGCTATCAACTGGTATTTAATGCTTTAGTATATCATTTGCATATCATTTGTATTACCGAGTAAGTTCATTGTCTCAAGGATATTGCTTAGGAAAGTTTGTAGCAGAGTCTTGAATCAGCATATTAGATATTCTGAAATCTGTACTGTGTGCATTTATATTGCTGCAATTATTTACCCAGAATGAAAGATGGAAGTCCTAAATCTTGCTAGGTTGTAATGAATGTAATTTTAATTGTTGCTGTTATTGATGTAACTCAGACCTGTATATGTTAGTGCTTTAATATCCCTTCAAATGCAATGAATGTAAGACAAATCTGAAACCTGTCATATAATGAAATCTATGTATTGGAATCACTGTTGCTGTAATGTTCCCATTCTCGGAGTGACATCTTGGTGACTTGATTCTATCCCATGCAGCATTCCCGTGGGTTAGAAGGCGAGATAAGGGAATGATATTGGCCATGAGAATCATAATTTTGGTAAGATATTTTTAGAGATTTAAGAGGGGAATTATCCTTAACAAAAATAAAGCATAATGTTGATCATATTTTATTATTATCTCATGGTCCACTTGCAAGTCAAAGCAAACAAGGAGGTGAGTTTTAAAATAGATAAAATATTGCTATCCTCCTTGGCTGGTCGACCCACATCAAATCAGGTCTGATTTGCTTCTAGATGGTCAATTCTCTCTCCTTGCTTCTAGGTGGTCAATTCTCTCTCCTAGGGTAGTTCAGGAGACTTAAGGAAGAAGGCAACCGATATTTTAATGAGGTAAAATCTGATCTTCCCCAAGGGCGGCTTAGATGCCTTAGTGATGAAGGCAATGAATATTTTAATGAAATAAAATCAGATCTTCCCAAGGGCGGTTTAGGTGCCTTAGCAATGAAGTTATTGAATATTTTATTAAAAACAAATTAGATTCTCCTTCTAAGGGCAGTTTGGACTAGAAGCCTTATTTAAGAAGGCATGGAGGGTTGTAGGATCATTATGTTGCATTGATACTTGCTTTCTCTTGTCTGAAATAAGTTTTTAGAATTCTTCAAGCTGGTGTTCCCTTGAGTTGGGTTTGGTGATGCTCCCTTACCCCTGTTTGAGAGGTGAAATCACTCAGATTTCATCATAGGGCAGAATTGTGCAAGCCTCGTGCTTTTTACAGCTAGGGTTTGTAGGCAAGTTCCTAGTCAAAAATCAGATTTGGAGGTCTACAGATTTTTTTGAGCAAATCTACCTTGGGCGATCCATACTAGGGACATTTTGGAGTACAATAAAGTTGGTTTCATAAATTTTGGAGATGCTGGTGATTTTATATGAATTTTGAAGATATTGGGTGACTAGGGTTTCCAGTTTGGTGGCTGGAAATTGCAACTTCAGGTGTGATCTGATTGTATTAAGTGTTGGCATCTATTTTGGCATATCAATATATATTCTGCTTGAAGGGGTTGCTGGTTTTGTAGCTGTATTTCATATCTTCAGCCTTGGGCGTCCATTTTGAGGAGCTGTTAGAGCCCTTTCTACAGATCAGGCATAGTTGGAGACTGTAGCAGCAGCACCTATCATTTTGTTAGAGCCCTTTTCAGCTGGGCATATCATCCATACTTCATGCAGATCTGATAGGGTTTCATTCTCCAACAACTTGGTTAGGGTTCGATATATATATTCTGGCTATTTTGCATATTGTATGAGGTCTGATTTTCTAAATCAGTTTATCTGATTATAAGCTGCAAGCTATCATCTATTTGTAATCTGATTATTGATTCAATAAGAAGCCATCAACGTTTCCTAAGTTTGTCATTCTCATATGTTGATTGATTTGTTTACAATTTCATCGTTTGGTATTCTATTTCATATCTTTTAACCTACATCAAGATATTAAGCCAGCAAGGAGGGAAAAATCTGGTTGAGATAAGGTAGGCTTCTTATAGTTGCAAACCTTTATGTCATTGAAGAAATGTTCAATACAGTTGTTATGCCATCTATTTGAGAAAATGACAATCTGCCAAATCAAAATCTTTCTGTTTCTACACAAAACTTGGTGGCATACCTATTGGATTATTTTACATTTTGTTAGTTCTTTTTCTGTATCTTTAGAGTCAATTTGTTTTCTTTAGTCTACACTACCTTGTTGATTCAGAAGTTTAGAATGCAAGATCTATTATTAGATTCAAAGGCTGTAAGATCCCACATTTTAGAGAGAGAGAGAGAGAGAGAGAGAGAGAGAGAGAGAGATTATTTGTGTCCACAGATGACTGAAATAAGTCAATAAAAATGGGTAAAACCTAAACATGTAAAGACAATGGTCCCATTTATTATAAATATATTAATACATATTTAATTGCATAAGATTTAGGAAGATTATGGGATGCTTTATAATAGAAACAAACTTCTTTTAGCTCAAGAAAATAGCACCTTAAATATTTTAAATTGAAAGATGAGCTTGCATTTTTTACCCTATAAAGAAAAAATTTGTGTCTTGAGATTTTTTTTTCACATTAAAAGTAAATTTATGTATATTTATATATTAATTATCTTGACTCTCATGTTTGAATGAACTTTACTTATTGACGTCATTGGACTCACTTTACATTGATGGCAGATTCCGAAAATGGGCAACGCAATGGCTTTTTTTGTGCTTTTGGGTTAGGTGTTCTTTCTGTCTCAAGGTATTTATGTTTTCTTACTAAAGTAGAATTTGAATATTTTATAATGTGATTTTGTTCAATGTAAACTAGATTTAAATTTTTGTAGAACATCCCACCAGGATACTTTCATCCAACATTAAAATACAAGACAGCAATGACCACACTTATACTTGCATTTAATCGTCACTAGAAAACAAAAGCCAATTGGGTAAGTGACAGGGAAAGAGAATCACCAAAACTTATCTGTTGGGACGGACAATGAACATTAAATCACATTTGGAGAAGAATCTCTTTTATCTCATCATGGGTAGGGCATTGCTAAGATTCTAACAAAATTGTATTCACTATTAGTTGAAAACTAATAACACAACACAAATGAAAGTAACACCATCTTGCTCCCACAGAAGGGGCAATTACAAGGCTCTTTCTAGGGACAAGATTTCTCATGATGAATTCATGCAGTGCTTGCAGCGATTGATTCACAAGTGCCACTATTCTCTTATTGATATGTATCTTCTATAAAACTTACATAACCTCACTAAAAAGAGGATTTATAGACATCCTTGACATATTTTTCCCACTCAAAGGAAGCGGTTTGTATATATCATCAATCTCAATAGAATTTCCACAGAGGATAAGTTACACACGCCAATAATAGAAATAGTTATACACTTCACAATCGATAATCTCATTCAGAAAAAAATAGAAAATGTATACAACAAATTCTCATATAATGCATCAACTTATTGTAAAAAACACTACTATCATAATCAACACCAGTCATAATGATGACATTTAAGTACAACAGTCATTTGAAGTCAAGTTAGTGAACCTTCCGAAGGTTTTCTAATTCAAATAGTAAACTGAACAGTCCAAGAGCAATTTCTTTTGTCAAAACATTGCATCTACAAAGACAATAGAGGGTCCAATGGTCTAGAGGCACTTTGGTGATGTTTCAAATCCTTGTAGATGTATGGTCTGCCTCCTATTTTACTGTTTTGTCATTGCATTGAGTGCAGGCCAAAGCCAAAAATTCAGGAACTGATGTGGTAGTGGAGATCATGTTTACTTGCATTATGTTTAAGTAATTAATAGGGTAAAGCAAACAGAGTTATTCACGAAGAGTTGAACTAGATAAGAACATATTGAACAACATATGAATTGAGAGAGTAAACAAGTATGTTTTATTCATCAATGCACTTCATACAAAATTTAGGTGTAATATCCCTTGCTACTTCTCATCTAAATTTGCCTTCAAGGAATATCGTTAGGGTTACCAAAATGTGAAACAAAGATCTTGGCTACTATGACCTTCTAATACTTTAGGGATTTTCACCTAAAGGAGAGGGATAGACCAAAATTACAATGCTCACACTTCTGAAAACCACTGTAGAATTCCTTGCAATACCTCCCATTAATTTGCTGATTTGGGCCTCAAGGAATATTGTCAAACACTTCTCTTACAATCTCTTTACTAGCTGTTTCTGTGTTTTCAGTTTGCTTGTTTGCTTGGAATTGTTTCAATTGAAGTCTAGAAGCTTGCAAATTAACTCTACAATGTTTGAGCAATGAACTAGATGCAAATGCAATTACTTTTTGACCTTTTTAACTCTACAATGTTTGAGAAATGAACTCCTACAGCCAACTGACATTTTTACAAACAATTGGCATGCAAACTAATACGCTGGTAATGAATACTATTGAAATGAACATTATATCGATCATATGGCATGCAACTTATATCTCCTTTATTATTTGTCATCTCTAATACAATGTTGATAAACAGCCAAGACTCTTGGCTTTAATACAAATATATATATGCCAATACAAACTGTTATAAAGTGCATGTAATGTCCCCTCTCAAAAGGATCGCTTCTGGACCTGCTTCCTATTCCTCGAGACCCGTGAGGGTCGTATGAGGGTGAAATTAGGGTTTCCTAGTTTTGAGGAGGTTGTTGCTTGGAGTTGGGGTTTCTGACTGCGGATTCTTTCTGGGTTTTCAGAGAGCTTCGCAGTGGTGTGTTCAGTTCGGCATTCCGGGCTACTTCGTGAATTTACTATTTTTAGTAAATTCTATTTCTGGCAGTGGACAGTTTGGGTTCAGTTCAGTTGGATCACCTCTTCTGTTGTTTCAGCTGGCACTTCAATTCTTGGCCTTGGGCGCATTTTTAGTGGAGAGATAAGTATTTTATTATAATATTATTATTTTAATATTATACCCCTTGGTCTAGCAGTGCAACTTTAAGTTGTTTTTAAAAAGGGGACTTTTGAGGGTCAAGGCGTCATAAGGAGTTATATTATATTTTAAATGTCAAATTTGAGATTATTAAATGGGACGCCCTTTTGTGAGATGAAGTTTATTTTAAAAAGTGAAATATTTTATGGAGGAAAAGGGACGCCTTCTTTTGGTGGGAAATGAGTAATTTGAAAATTAGGGTTTTGGGGCGCCCTCTGGAAGTTTCTAGATGTTTCTCTCATTTCTATTTAAGCAGGCCTCAGCTCTTCATTTGGCATCTTCTGTCTACTACACCGTTATGCTGCTGGATTGTATTCAGGCACTCGCTTCGAGGAAAGCACACCTCCTAGCATTGGCTCATCTTCTTGCTTGAAAGATAGCAACTAGTTGAGAGGTTAGCGTGTATTAGGTTTGAATTGCATTTCTAGTTGAGTAATTGCATTGTTGGAGTTCTAGTTTACATTTTCTGTCATATTTTGATGTTGCTGAATGTCATTGAGGAATGTAAGAATCGCTCGTAGCTCATGAAATAAAAATGTTATCATTCTGGGTGTTGGATCTTTCAATCTGTTTATGAAGGGCGACCATGCTTGCCAATTTCCAGATTTTATTTATGTCTCTTTGATTTTATAAAGGAAATTCGCCCTTGCAGCTGGGCCGTACCATCTTGAGGTACATTGGAGTTTGTGCAAAAATAAATAAGGCTTGTTTTGAGTGGTTTAGGGATTGTATCTTGGGCGCCTGCATCAGTATAGCAATCTGCATTTGACCTTTCGTCAATAGGATGTGTTTAGAGTGAGTTATATGCATTTTGATGAGTTTTCATGCTGCTGTTCTGTATCATTTCTGTCAAAAACAGTCACATCAGATTTGAGAAAGTTCATTAGTGTGTGAGGGGTTGATATTCAGTGAGCTTGGGAGTGTGAAAGGGAGTTCTTAATTTGATATAGCTTCGAAAGGATTCTAATCTTAAGATATTGACAAACTCTCTAATTTATTGTAAGCTGAACAGTAGTACTGTCAGCAATTCTCTCCTCTCATTTGGTATTTACTTGTACTGCCCACTGAATAAGTGGAAGAGGCTGGCTTGCCGCCTTTTACTTTCTTGCATTGTAATTTCCTAAGTCTCCGCCATATGGTCGCCTCCTATCCTTCACGGATCGAGTAGCACATACTTGGTGTTGAGCTATTTTCAGTATTGCAATAGATAGGGATCCTCTGACCGAATGCTCGTCGTTCGCCGGCGCATCTCTGGTTAGAGTTCTTGTTCAGTATTTACTTTGAGATCCTCTGACCAATGCTCACACCTTGCCCGCATCGGGATCCTGGTGTACATTCTGGTTAGAGTTACTTTCTGCATCGTTTTGGTTTATGCTAACCTTAACGGGTGCATGTTGCATTGTAATCTTTTATGAAAAAACAAAAAAAAATTGGTCCGGTTCATTACAGTGGTATCAGAGCCATGATTCTGCCAACCTGTGCCCAACAGTGATTCAGTGGTCAGATGAGTGACAGTGATTGCAGATACTTCACCAGAGGTCAGGCCAGAAGACAACAGATACAGCTTCCGTCAGTGCAGAAGCAGATACTTTTTCAGAGGCCTTGAGAGAAACTGGAATAACAGTGGATACGGGTAAAACAGTTGAGAACATGTCAGATAATCTTAGGACAGCCATGGAAGAGAAGGATGCAAGGATGGAAAAGAAGTTTGATGGAATGATTGAGATGATGTCTCGATTACTTGCTAAAATGGATCAGCAAGCTACTCAGAACCATATTCCGAATCAAAACCATGCTACAGGAGAAAGCAGTGGTGTCAATGGAAACAACGGGCATAATGGAAACAATGGTAATGGAGGTAGTAGAACCATTGGACAGCATGATGCCATCTCTAGCGGATCAGCCTCTAGACCGCTCTTTCCTACATTCACTCCAAGAGAAGAACAACCAGCTGAAGCTCCCGTTCCCTTGGTAGACGATGCCCGACAAGCCTATATGGAGTATGCTACCCTACCCCCTGATCTTAGGAACCAATGGTCCTTTGATCAATTCTTGAATCAGAGGGACAGAAGACAAGGAAGAAGAGTTGATAACCGAGCTAATTGGGCTCCTAGAACTGATTTCCATCAAGCCTTAGGGAAGGTAACATTGGCTCACTTCGATGGAAGTGATACGTGTTCAGCAAGATCATGGGTTCAGAAGTTAGACAACTACCTTTCACTTCGTCCCATGCCAGAAGAAGATGCCATCAAGTTTGCAACACTCCATTTAGAAGGAGCTGCCCATGAGTGGTGGTACCATGGTTTGGTCACACTTGGCCATAACCTTATTCGAACCTATGGAGAATTCACCAACAAGCTGATTGAAAGGTTCGACACTAAGGATCCTGAAGTAAGATTTCGCGAGCTTGCACAACTCAAACAGCATGGCTCCTTGGATTCTTACATTGCTGATTTCCAGAGGCTTTCCGTGATGGTGCCCAACATCACTGAAAGAAGATTGGTTGTGTTGTTTTCTGAAGGTTTGGTTGAACCCTTGAAAGGATGGGTTAAAGCTTTCGATCCACCAAGTCTTGATGAGGCAATCAAGAAGGCTCGTAGTATGGAGTTATCAGCTCCTAGGCCTAAATTTCCGCCTAAGCCTTTTGGCCACAAGAAGGATAAGGATAGAAGACATTCTTCTAATCAGCACAAGAAGTTCCCACCTAAATTGACTGAAGAGCAACGTGAACAGCTCAGAAAGGAGGGCAAATGTTACACATGTTTAGAGCCTTGGACTAAAGGCCATAGATGTCCTGGAAGAGGGCGTTATAATCAAATGGGAACCTATTCAGATTATGAATCAGCATCTGATATGTCTGATCAGCAGTCTTATTTTGGGGACAGCGAGGATGAAAGAGCCACAGAAGAGTCCGATCATGAACAAGGAGTTGGGGGCCCTATTGCCCAACTCTCTAGTTTCCAAAAGAACGAATCTTTCAAGGTTCGTGGTGGAGTTGGAGGCCATCGTATTGTTGCATTAATTGATACTGGTGCAAGCATAACTTCATTGATGAAGGTGTGGTTGCAAAGAGAGGTCTCAAAACTGAAGAATTTGAAGGCTTCAAAGTCATGGTGGCTGATGGGTTTCACATTTCCTGCACACGAAGAGTTCCTAACATGTCCTTGCAGTTGGGAAACTATGAAGTCAAAGATGACTTCTATGTGGTTACTATTGGTGACACAGATGCAGTTTTGGGCATACAATGGTTACGCTCACTGGGTGAAATCTCTCTCAACCTACAAACAATGGAGCTCAAGTTCCAATCTGAGGGCAAGAGAGTTGTTTTGAGAGGAATGTCTAATGGTGGTCCTCGTATAGTTTCTTTCAAAAGGATGGAAAGGCTGATTAGACATGACCAAGTGGAGTGGGCTGCGGAATGCATGGTTCTTCCTGCCAGTCCAGTTGAGACCAAGAGGGAATATCCTCCTGATATTCAATCCATACTCACCAAAAGGAGTAAGGTGTTTGCTGATCTACCACCTGGGCCACCACCAGAAAGAGGTGCTGAGCATGTTATTGAACTTAAGGAAGGGGCCAAACCAGTCATTACAACACCGTATAGATATCCTAAGAAGCAGAAGGACGAAATTGAGAAGAACATAAGAGAACTCCTGGAGATGGGCTTCATTCGCCCTAGCAAGAGTCCCTTTGCTTCAGCTGTGGTTCTTGTGAAGAAGAAAGACGGCACCATCCGCATGTGTGTAGATTATCGTGCCTTGAATCAAAGCACAATAAAAAATCGGTATCCTATTCCTCGGATCGATGAGCTCATTGATGAGCTACATGGTGCTAAATTCTGCTCCAAAATTGATTTGAGATCGGGTTACTATCAAATCCGGATGAGGGGCTCAGATGTTGAGAAGACGGCATTCAGATGCCACTATGGTCATTTCGAGTTCCTAGTCATGCCCTTTGGCTTGACTAATGCTCCAGCCACTTTCCAGTCTTGCATGAACAGAGTCTTCCAGAAACAGTTGAGGAAATTTGTGTTAATTTTCTTTGATGATATTCTCATCTTCAGCAAGACGTGGGAGGAACATCTCAAGCACTTGGAGGAAGTGCTTAGCATTCTTGAATCAGAAAGTTTGTTTGCAAAAGAGTCCAAATGCGAATTTGGAATGAAGGAGCTGCTCTACCTTGGCCACATAATCAGCGCTGAAGGGGTGAAGGTTGATCCAGAAAAGATCAAGGCTATAGTAGATTGGCCACCTCCAGAAAATCTGACTCATTTGAAGGGATGCTTGGGTCTTTGTGGCTTCTATAGAAGGTTCGTAAAGGGGTATTCTCAAAGTGCTGCTCCTCTTACTGCCCTCACTAAAAAGGGGGCTTTCATGTGGTCAGAAAAAGCTCAAAGTGTGTTTGATAAGTTCAAGAAAATCATGAGTTCTTGTCCTGTATTGGCCATACCAGATTTCTCCAAACCCTTTGAGTTACAGTGTGATGCATCAGGGGAAGGTATTGGGGCTGTTTTGATGCAAGAGAAGCATCCAATTGTATTTGAAAGCAGAAAATTAAGAGGGGTTGAAAGGACCTATTCAATCTATGACAAGGAAATGCTTGCAATCATGCATGCATTAGCCAAGTTCAGACAGTATCTGGTGGGGAGTAAATTCGTGGTCAAGACTGATCACAACAGTCTCAAGCACTTTATGCATCAGAAGGACTTGAATGAGAGACAGCAGAAGTGGGTGAGTAAGCTACAAGCTTACGATTTTGACATTGAGTATGTCAAAGGGAAGAATAACGTTGTGGCTGATGCTTTGTCTAGAAGGCCTCACTTGAGCTCATTGTGTGAGCTTAATGCTGATTGGAAGGAGTTGTTGCTTGCTGATTATGCCAAAATCAGTTTGCAACCAGCGTTATTGAAGGTACTTTTCATGATGAAAGGTACAAGGTAGTTGATGGGTTGATCCACTACAAGGGAAGAATCTTCTTGGTGGCTGATTCTAAACTTAAGAAGAAGATTTTGGTGACTTTCCATGACAGTCCACTCACTGGTCATCAAGGGTACTTCAAGACATACAAGCAGATTCGAGAGAGATTCTCTTGGAAGGGGTTGAAGGATGATGTTCAGCGTCACATCAAGGAGTGTAGTACTTGTCAAATGAATAAAAATGAGCACTCTCTTCCAGCTGGTCTACTGCAGCCACTTCCCATTCCAAATCAAAAATGGGAGAGTATCTCTATGGATTTCATCACCGGGTTGCCTAGGGCTCAAGGCAAAGACTGTATTTATGTTGTAGTGGACAGATTGACCAAATTCTCTCATTTCTTTGCCATCACAAGCACATTTACAGCAGCTCAAGTTGCAGATTTGTTCTTCCATGAAGTGTTTAGACTGCATGGGTTACCTAAAAATATTGTGAGTGATAGGGACAGCAAGTTCCTAAGCACCTTTTGGCAGGAAATTTTTAGGATGAGTGGTACAGTGCTTACTCCAAGCACTAGCTATCACCCACAAACGGATGGTCAAACGGAGATTGTGAACAAATGGTTGGAGGGCTATCTCAGAAATTATGTCTCAGAACAGCAAAGAGCATGGGTAAAATGGCTCCACTTGGGAGAATATTGCTACAATTCATCTTTCCACATGTCAATAAAGATGTCTCCATTCATGGCCCTCTATGGTTACGAGGCTCCAAGCTTTGCTGATTTGGTGTTTGGCGATAGCAAAGCTCCTCAAGCCAAGGATTGGTTGCAGCAGAGCCAAGATGTTTTGAAATCCTTGAAGGACAACCTTCAAATGGCACAAAATCAGCAAAAGATGTACGCTGATCAGCAGCGTGTTGAGCGCTCATTTGAGGTTGGTGACATGGTATATCTTCGGCTTCAGCCCTACAGACAGTCCACACTTAAGAAGAGTGGAGCTGAGAAGCTGAAACCACGCTTCTATGGACCATTCAAAGTTGTTAGGAAGGTTGGAGCGGTGGCTTATGAGTTGGAACTACCTTCGAGTAGTAAGGTCCACAATGTCTTCCATGTGTCTCGCCTCAAAAAGGCACTTGGACACAACGTTGTGGCTTCATCACAGTTACCTCCTTTGGATGAAGAAGGGCAGTTGACCTTGGTTCCAGAACAGATTATTGATTTCAGAGAGCGTTCCTTGAGGAGGAGAACAATCAAAGAGTATTTGGTAAAGTGGAAGAATTTACCATTGGAGGATGCTACTTGGGAGGATGAGGAGATTCTACAGCATCCAGACTTGCGATTGCTTGAGGGCAAGCAATCTTGGGGAGGGCGGACTGTAATGTCCCCTTCTCAGCAGTGATCGTTTCTGTTGACCGTTGGCCTATTCCGGAGACCCGTAGGCTGTGCGGAGGGTGAAATTAGGGTTTCCTAGTTTTGAGGAGGTTGTTGCTTGGAGTTGGGGTTTCTGACTGCGGATTCTTTCTGGGTTTTCAGAGAGCTTCGCAGTGGTGTGTTCAGTTCGGCATTCCGGGCTACTTCGTGAATTTACTATTTTTAGTAAATTCTATTTCTGGCAGTGGACAGTTTGGGTTCAGTTCAGTTGGATCACCTCTTCTGTTGTTTCAGCTGGCACTTCAATTCTTGGCCTTGGGCGCATTTTTTAGTGGAGAGATAAGTATTTTATTATAATATTATTATTTTAATATTATACCCCTTGGTCTAGCAGTGCAACTTTAAGTTGTTTTTAAAAAGGGGACTTTTGAGGGTCAAGGCGTCATAAGGAGTTATATTATATTTTAAATGTCAAATTTGAGATTATTAAATGGGACGCCCTTTTGTGAGATGAAGTTTATTTTAAAAAATGAAATATTTTATGGAGGAAAAGGGACGCCTTCTTTTGGTGGGAAATGAGTAATTTGAAAATTAGGGTTTTTGGGCGCCCTCTGGAAGTTTCTAGATGTTTCTCTCATTTCTATTTAAGCAGGCCTCAGCTCTTCATTTGGCATCTTCTGTCTACTACACCGTTATGCTGCTGGATTGTATTCAGGCACTCGCTTCGAGGAAAGCACACCTCCTAGCATTGGCTCATCTTCTTGCTTGAAAGATAGCAACTAGTTGAGAGGTTAGCTTGTATTAGGTTTGAATTGCATTTCTAGTTGAGTAATTGCATTGTTGGAGTTCTAGTTTACATTTTCTGTCATATTTTGATGTTGCTGAATGTCATTGAGGAATGTAAGAATCGCTTGTAGCTCATGAAATAAAAATGTTATCATTCTGGGTGTTGGATCTTTCAATCTGTTTATGAAGGGCGACCATGCTTGCCAATTTCCAGATTTTATTTATGTCTCTTTGATTTTATAAAGGAAATTCGCCCTTGCAGCTGGGCCGTACCATCTTGAGGTACATTGGAGTTTGTGCAAAATAAATAAGGCTTGTTTTGAGTGGTTTAGGGATTGTATCTTGGGCGCCTGCATCAGTATAGCAATCTGCATTTGATCTTTCGTCAATAGGATGTGTTTAGAGTGAGTTATATGCATTTTGATGAGTTTTCATGCTGCTGTTCTGTATCATTTCTGTCAAAAACAGTCACATCAGATTTGAGAAAGTTCATTAGTGTGTGAGGAGTTGATATTCAGTGAGCTTGGGAGTGTGAAAGGGAGTTCTTAATTTGATATAGCTTCGAAAGGATTCTAATCTTAAGATATTGACAAACTCTCTAATTTATTGTAAGCTGAACAGTAGTACTGTCAGCAATTCTCTCCTCTCATTTGATATTTACTTGTACTGCCCACTGAATAAGTGGAAGAGGCTGGCTTGCCGCCTTTTACTTTCTTGCATTGTAATTTCCTAAGTCTCCGCCATATGGTCGCCTCCTATCCTTCACGGATCGAGTAGCACATACTTGGTGTTGAGCTATTTTCAGTATTGCAATAGATAGGGATCCTCTGACCGAATGCTCGTCGTTCGCCGGTGCATCTCTGGTTAGAGTTCTTGTTCAGTATTTACTTTGAGATCCTCTGACCAATGCTCACACCTTGCCCGCATCGGGATCCTGGTGTACATTCTGGTTAGAGTTACTTTCTGCATCGTTTTGGTTTATGCTAACCTTAACGGGTGCATGTTGCATTGTAATCTTTTATGAAAACAAAAATTGGTCCGCTCCATTACAAGGCACTACAATGTACAATCACAGCAACTGATAAAACTGAGATGAGTATGCAAAAACTAAATTAGAAATATGTAAGAACCTGGTACAATGAAGCCCTTGAAGATGATGAAGTAATGGCAACGGACCTTCCTTTAGCCAAATTGAAGCGAAGAAGGAGCCGCCTCTGTTTTACCTGATTGCTGATGAAATAAAATATTTTCGCAGCCTCTGAGTCTCCTCTCAAGCATCAAACATCATCACACTGCCGTCACTAATTGAGCGCTTCAACTAGGAAGAGAAATCGATGCACCTATGGACCTCCATGAATAAAATCGTGGTCTCCATGTAGCTGATATGATGACTGTAAATAAATATCAGAATTTATTGGATGCAAAATCGTCTTATAAAGGACAAATCGATGGAGTCTCCAATAGCAAAGTAATCTTCAAAACAACCCCTCAATCAATTCCGGAAAATTGGTCTCTGGCCACAAATTTTGGCATAATGAAGAGACTGAATTATCTCTCACAATCGCTGCAACCCTAAGGAGGATATTTCACCACCTCAGTTATGCTAATTAATGAAAGTTTTTGTTTCCAAAGATTAATGGTTGTAAATTGCAGAAACCCTAGGCTCCACAATGGACATATCAAAAGCAATATCAATTTTCTGGATAGTGAAAACAATGGCTGACCATCTCCACTTATACTTTTTCTCACCAAGTCTAGGGCGGCCATCTAGAAGCTTCCACAATATTCTTTTATTTTATTTTATATTTTATACTTTATATTTTACATTTGCACTTTATTATAATATTAAAATATAACTTCATAAAGTGCAAACAATTGGTTTCCCATCATCCAGATAACACATTATGTTTTCCAACAGTATGTTTCCAACATGTTATGTTTTCAAACACGTTATGTTTTCCAACATTCAACATAAACATAGGAAACCACCGAATAACCCTTGAATCCATGAAAAAAGCCAACCACCATCTAGGTAATTGCGACAAAGACCCTCTAATCATGCCCTATTAGCCTATGAGGGTCATTGATAGGCTAATCATGCTGATGTGTGAATGTCTAACTGGAAGGGGACATTACACAAAATTTTAAGAATGGAGCATAAACGAACATGAACCTATAATATATGTTCTAGAATATAGAATTGCTGATAAAGCGTCCCAAACTACTGTTAGAAGCCACAACTTGATATTGGAAGACCATCCAGGATGAACATGCACAAAAATCGGTATCCTAGCTCCACGTGAGGCTCAGTTGGTAACATATCCATGATAGCAGGGCGTGTTTCATTCACCAAAAAAAAGTAGTGATTCAGTCTCAGATCAACACGTCCTTCCAAAATGGGTACAAATTCTTTCCACTCGTCACATTCACCTTCAGCCAGCTACATGCCTTGAATTCGCATTGAAAATCTCAGACGCCTCAGATAGAATCATTCATTGATATGGGGTTTTTGTCCCATTCAACTCAGGGCCAAGGGTTTCATCCTAGTGAAAGCATTCCTTCATAGCTAGATAGAAATGTGCCTCACCCCCAAGAAAGACTGAAGATAAACATACTTGCTCCCAGTGAAGGGTTTGGTGAATATATCTGCAACTTGATCTGCTGTAGGACAGTATCACAAATCAATGACCTGCTCCTAAATCAGCTCCCGGAGAAAATGCATATGGATCTCGATGTGTTTGGTGTGTTGATGATGCACCGAGTTCTTCGAGATCTAGATGGCTCTCTAGTTGTCACAATAAATGATCGATGTGTAAGAGACCACGTGTCTATCAACCCGACCGCTGGTTGATAATGCGAAGTTTTGTTTATTTTCCTTGTTTTTGATTTTTTTTGTGGTTTTTGTGTAATAATATAAAAGGTGCGATTTTGCATAAAATCATATAAAATTCCAGACTATAGATTCTGAAACAAAAGTACTCATGGATTGATGGCGAATGCTTTATTTAACTATCTGAAGGAATACAAGACTGAGTATTGCCATGCAAGACAAAAAAGCAACAATTTTAATTCAAAAACCTGACTTGTTTGCAGCTGCCAGAATAAGGATGAATGGTACGGCCAGCTTCAAATCCAGATATCTTCAGCCTCGAAAATGATGCAATGAGCTCCAGAGATCTAGGCGCCACAAATGGTGAAAGCAGAAGACCAAGAAACTAGGCGTTTTTGCCTGTAGAAGAAATACGCCCTTGCAACTGAAAGGTACGGCTGATGACCAGCAAAGAATGAAGCCGTACAATCTTGAAGAATGTGCCAAATGCCAAACAAAACCCTGCCAATGCAATATTCTTCTTCTGGAAGAAAGATCAATCCAAAACTCTGATTATAAACTCCAAAATATGCCCAAATATGACTCCTGTGTGAAGCCACTTTGTTGACAAGCTTAAACTGGTATTGCATAGTGTTAGTATGTCTAATTCTGAAGAGGGAACATTCTCCAAAACCCAATGATTTGCAGAAACCCTTGTTTCACAAACCCCAATGCTCTTAGAGAGAAAAATAGACAAATTCAAATAATCATCAATAGTGAGTTCGATTTCCCTTGAAGAGAAATATATATCATTTCCTCAAAAGTTTGACCCTTTCTCAAAAATCAGCTTAATGAGCATTTAAATAATAATTAAATCGCCCTTCGTTTTGACTTAGGAAAAATTATTAATTAATGGCGTCCTTTTTTTAAATGAGTATTAAAATACTCATTTAATATTAATTTATCTCTTTATTATAAAGTATTAATAATACTTTATAATTTGCCATTAAATAATTACATTTAATTATTTCCATTAAAGTGACTTTATAGTATAAAGTCAAATTAATAATCTTTTAATAATTATCAAATGCCTCAATATTTACTGTCTGCTCATCAAATCATCAAACTGGGTCAAAACTGAGCTGACCAACTGAATCAGGTGCCCTGCCAAAAATAGCAACTCCCGCCTGCCTGACTTACTATAAAAAAACAGTATCCATAAATCACTTTGAAAGTGTCTGTCAAGGCCCAAACCTGAATCAACTACTGGAGTAATGTTCCCAAACACTGGATATCTACCATAAGTGATCCTCTAAACACTTCTGCCAACCTACGAGGATCTGAGTGATAGGCTAACCCCTGAAATAGTTGTACTGCCTAGGAAGGGGACATTATAGTCCACCCTCCCTGAAATTGCTTGTCCTCAAGCAATATCAGCTCTGGATGCTGTAAAATCTCCTCTGACTCCCATGTAGCATCCTCAACCGGCAAGTCTCCATTTAATCAAATACTCTTTCATGACCCGCCTCCTAAGATGTCTCTCTCGAACATCGAGGATGGCCTCAGGCACTAATATCAATTTCTCCTCGTCATCAAGGGGCGGCAGTACTGGAGAGGGAATAACTTGTTGACCCAACGCCTTCTTTAGGCGAGAAACGTGAAATACGTTGTGAACCCTGCTATCCGCCGGTAGATCCAACTCATATGTAACCTTGCCCACTCGTCTGATAACTCGAAATGGACCATAGTAACGAGGTTTCAACTTCTCTGCACCACTCTTCCGTAGAGTGGATTGACGGTACGGCTGTAACATGAGATACACCATGTCACCTACTGCAAAGGAACGCTCAACCCGTTTTTCATCAACATACTGCTTCTGCTGATTCTGTGCCCGTTGAATATTGTCTCTGAGAGACCTCAAAATATCCTGCTGATCCTGCATCATATCACCTGCGCTAGGCACTTTGCTATCACTCAACACCAAATCCAAAAGGTTGGGCGCCTTATACCCGTACAATGCCATCAAGGGCGTTATCTGTATAGTCATGTGGTTAGTAGAGTTATAACAATACTCACAGAGGTATATCCACCTCACCCAAGCTCTCTGCTGTCTAGCTATATAATTGCGCAGATATTCTTCCACCCACTTATTGACAATTTCCATTTTTCCATCTGTCTGTGGATGGTAACTGGTACTAGGTGTCAGTTCAGTCCCACAAAGTTTGAATAACTCCTGCCAAAAGTTTCTCATGAACCGACTGTCTCTATCACTGACTATAGTCCGAGGCAAACCATGTAACCTGAATACCTCTTTGAAGAAGAGCTCTGCAATCTGCGATGCTATGAATGTAGTGGTGATCAGAAAGAAGTGTGCATATTTTGTCAGCCAATCAACAACCACGTAAATACAATCTTTACCTTGGGCTTTCGGCAAGCCCGTGATAAAGTCCATTGATAAGCATTCCCACTTCTTGTCAGGTATCGGAAGTGGCTGAAACAATCCAGCAGGATATGTGTGTTCATGTTTGTTCTGCTGACAAACAAAACACTCTCGTACATACTGAAGAACATCAGTCTTTAGCCGTTTCCAAGTAAACCGTTCCCGTACCAGCTTATATGTTTTGAAATAGCCGGGATGGCCCGCCATAGGAAGATCATGAAAGGCTCTCAGAACTGTATCGTTCAACTCTGAATTAGGAACCAAAAAGATCCGCCCCTTGTAAATGATCAAGTCATTCACAATGGTGTACCTACTATCCTGCTCTGTCCCATCAACAATGCTAGAAGCCCATGGTTTCTTAGCATACTCTGTAATAATCCGATGCCTCCAATCCTCAGAGATCTGTGCCATAGCATTCAACTGAGGTCTGCGAGACAAGGTGTCAGCTACAACATTCTGCTTACTGTTAATAAAGGTGATGTCAAAATCATACGATTGCAGTTTGCTGACCCATTTTTGTTGTCTTTCATTTAGGTCTCGCTGTCCAAGGTAGTGTTTCAGGCTGTTATGGTTTGTACGCACACTGAATTTGCTGCCCACCAAGTATTGCCTGACCTTAGCCAAAGCATGCATAATGGCTAACATTTCCTTGTCATAGATGCTATAAAACCTCTCGGGACCCCTAAGCTTCCTACTCTCAAAAGCAATAGGATGTCTGTCCTGCATCAAAACAACACCAATGCCCTCTCCTGAGGCATCAAAATACAAATCAAATGAATTCGTAAAGTCTGGTAATGCTAACACTGGACATGAAGTCATAATCACCTTAAACCTGTCAAAGCACTCTTGAGCCTGTGGTGACCAAGAAAATGCCCCTTTCTTTGTCAAATCAGTAAGGGGTGCGGCATGACGTGAGAACCTGCTAACAAATCTCCTGTAAAAAGCACATAACCCAATGAATCCTCTGAGCTGGGTAAGGTTCTCCGGTATTGGCCACTCTACTATAGCTCGAACCTTCTCAGGGTCCATACTGACTCCCTTGGTACTGATGATGTGCCCAAGATACAACAACTCAGCCATGCCTAGCTCACACTTGGACTCCTTGGCATACAAGGACTCCTCAGCCAAAATACCCAGAACTGTATCCAAGTGAGCTAAATGCTCCTCCCATAACCTACTGTACACCAGGATGTCATCGAAGAAGACTAAGACAAATCTCCGCAGCTGAGAACTGAAGACCCTGTTCATTGTAGCTTGAAAGGTAGCAGGTGCATTGGTTAGACGGAAAGGCATAACCAAGAACTCGAAATGACCGCAATGGCACCTGAAAGCAGTTTTCGCTATGTCTTGCTCCCTCATCCGAATTTGATGGTACCCGGATCTCAAGTCAAACTTCGTGAAGAAGATAGCACCGTGCAACTCATCAATACACTCATCGATGCGGGGTATCGGCTACCTGTTCTTATTTGTTTTCTTATTGAGCTGGCGGTAATCTATACACATCCGAAGTGATCCATCCTTTTTCTTCACCAATACCACCGATGAAGCAAAAGGTGACTTGCTAGGTCTGATATGCCCCATAGCCAACAACTCACTGATTGTTGTCTCTATCTCATCCTTGAGCCGTTTCGGATGTCTGTAGGGTGTAATCATAATGGGCTTTGCGCCCTCCTCCAACTCGATAATATGCTCGGTGCCTCTGTTTGGTGGTCTGCCAGGTGGAATGTCACTAAACACTTTAGAGTGTTTAGTCCTCAGTATCTGAATGTCAGGATGGTACTCAACCTTCTGCTGCTCCTGCTGTGCTGGTAACAACATACACTTTGCAGCCCAATCTACCATATCATGACGAATGAGTCTCTCCATTCGTCTGAAAGATACCATCCTCAGATTACTCTCTTTGATGGCTTTAATGACATGTGGTTTCCCGTTTACCTTGAACTTCATCTCCATGTCTCGAAGAGTGAGTATGAACTCACCCAAATCGTGAAGCCATGCCATCCCAAGTACCACATCAGTATCTCCCATATTAACAACGTAGAATTCAGCCTTGAACTCATAGTTGTTTAGCCGCATTGGAAGATCTGTTATCTTTCTATCACATTTGAGGGTGTACCCATCAGCCACCTTGACTCGAATACCCTCAAACTAGTCTGTCTGTATACCTCGTCTCTCTACCAACCGGGCATCTATAAAGTTATGAGTAGCACCAGTGTCAGGTAGAGTGATCACTTTTTGACCTGCTAGGAGCCCTCGTAGTCTAAAAGATCCATCTCTCTGAAGACTAGTCAAATGTGCCTCCTGTAACTTTCTTCCTCGTTCATTTTCACCATCAATTCAGACCTTTCTATGTAATGAACGGACCAAATTTTTCAATTCTCAAATTACAATCAGCAATGCAACACACCCGTTAGGGTTAGATAAATCAAACCAGCAGTTACAATATAACTCTTTGCCAAGAATGCGCACTCAATCTCAACAAGAGAGAGGCTGTCATATGGCAAGAGGATCGTCAGTACAATAAATCAGAACTGCAACTGAAAGTAACTCAACACCAAGTATGTGCTACCCAAACCAAAATGGAATGAGGCGACCATATGGTGGAGATTTAAAGAAATACAAATGCAACTTCAAAATAAACTCAACACCCAGAATGTGCTTTCAAACCCAGAGTGGGAATGGAGCTACCATAGGGCAGAGATGGAAGATATTACAATGCAATTCAACTATAGATAGGCGGCAAGCCAGCCTCTTCCACTTATGCAGTGGGCAATTACCAAAACATAAAGAGCCAGAATGAAGAAATGCTGACAGTACTACTGTGCAGCTTACAATATGATGGAGAATGCCTGCAAAAACACGGATTAGATCTCTTCAATTTGCTGCAATGATAAGTATGTCCTCCACATGGTCTAATATGACTATTTAGCACTCTAGCCACACTAAAATGCAATTTTTCCAAGTCTGGTCTGACAGACCAGCAACATGAATGACTGAACCAGCACCCCTTAGACTCACTAAAATGCTCATATATCACTCAAAACAGACCCAAAAGACTTCAAATTTGATGCAATGGACCTATAAAAAGATGGCGCCTAGTTTAGTTATGAGAAAGGACAGCTAAAAGTGGCTATTAATTAATGGCACGGATCCCAAAGCACTCCAGAAAGGGCGCCCTACAAGGAATGACGAATTTGCTTTATAAAATCATAAACTTCGTATTAAAATCTGCAAATATTCATGAAGGGTCTCTTCCAACAGAGAAAACCAATGAGACAATACCCAGAACAACTCTTTGTATTTTTTGATTTATGAGTGAAACTATAGATTCAGCCTTGTTATCAGCAACTTCAGAAAATGACATAAAATGCAATAAACTGAACTACATAAGTAAACCCAAACTACAAATGCAAACCTCACTACAAAATGTCACTCAAACAAGCAAACCTCTCCACTAGGTGCTATCTCTCAAGCACGAAGTCGAGCCAAGGCTAGGAGGCATTCATTCCTCGAAGCAATCCTGTTACCATTTCGGCAGCATAACAATATAGAAGTCATAAGATGTCTAAATGAAGACCCAAAGCTCCCTTTTATAATTTTGAGAGGACCCTCCGGAAGCTTCTAGAAAGAAACCCTAATTTTCAATTTTGTAACTATCTTCTTTTCCCTCCAATTTGGGCGCCCCCTTTCATGAAGTTAATATTTCTTTATTTTAAAATCTTTTCCTTCATAAAAAGGCGTCCTTTTCTCCAAGTAATATTTTTTGACTTTAGAAATATAAAATATTTCTTTCATGAGACAATACCCCTCAAGGTCCCCTTCTTTAAAACAACTTAAAGTCATAATACTAGGACAAGGGGTTATTTTATAAAATAAAACATTATTGTCTTTAAAATACTTATTCCTCCAAAATGAACCCCTTACGCCAAAATTCAGAATTACCCAATGAACTGCCAGAAGAGGAAAGTTGACTGAGCTGGTGCTGACTGGACCACTGCCAAAAATAGAATTTACTAAAAATAGTAAATTCGGAAAGTTGCTCGGAATGCAATGCATGCGCCACCATTGCGAAGCTCTCTGAAAACCCAGAAGGAATCCAGAATCCGAACACCCAAACTCCAACAAACAAAACCCTGAATCTTCAAGAGAACCCGCCAAACAGTCGAAAACCCTAATTCTGCCTCTGACTAGCCGACAGCACCCTGGGGATAGGCCATCAATCACTGAGAAGTGCAGTGCTAAAAACGGGGACATTACAGTCCGCCCTTCCCAAAATTGCTTGTCCTCAAGCAATACCATCATAACTCCCGAAAAATTAAGATTGATCCATACCAAAACAAGTATGATCCCAGGTTCCCAAATCCATCTCAGGAAGGACCCACTATGCCACTGCTGCACTACTCTGATCACATCAGTAAAATCATCATGCCAATGCTGCACTAACCTCCCTTGTAACTCCAAAGTATTACTGTCCATGACACTCAAACTGAAAAATCTTAAAGGACTGAGACCAGCTTCATGCGACGTCTCATGTCCAAGAGGCCCAAAGTCAACAGTATCAACCATACCACTGTCAACCACAATGGATAGGCTGCTCAACTCAAAATCAAACTCCTCAACATACCTCCACATTGTAACAAACAAAGCCCTGATGGAAAAAATGATATCTTCAAATCTTCTTGCAAAGAGGAAAGCAATCCTTTGCAAGAGCTCAACAAATTCAGCCTCATGTCTTCTCCTGGAGCTACTATGCATCAACTGAATTATACCGACACCACCATGAAGACTTCTACTCACTCTTACTGTTCCAACTCCAAGAGTCTCAGAAGGGAAAGCCAAAACATGTGGAAGTTCGTTGTCCAAAACCAATATAGTAAAGAAACTATCAAAATTTGCTTCACAAACCTCCATAGGATGAACTCCAACAGTAGAATAGGTGCGAAGGAACAAATAATCTCTGCTGTTCAAGGCCGAAGTCAGCGAAGTGCAATCTGATTTTAGTACCTCACACAAGAAAAAACAGCAGCACCAAAGAAATTCCCAAGTGTGAGTGTATGATATGAGCATAGAGTTGCAAGGTAACACCTCAAAAATGGCCGGAAAACAAACTAGAGCAATCTCCAACTGAAAACTACCACCTCGTTGGCAAGTGGTGATGGGAAAACTCTCCCAAACGAGAGTAACTCCACAAGTAACAGGGCTGGTCTGCCTCCAACCAGCAAGCTCGAGTCTCAAAATCTGCTCTTGTCTTAGCCAAGGATCAACGCCAAGAGCAACCAATTGTTCCTCTTTCCAATCCATACTCAAAACTTCTCTCCAATCCATTTGTCGATGAACAAACGGAACCAACAAGGGGCTGGTAAAGAAAGTAACAACATCATTAATACTGAAATTTTGATCCTTATCCTTCCAAAAGTCCTTCTTTCCACAAGTAATAAGCTCTATCAACCCATATTGAGAATCCCAAGCATGGATACCCAACTGAAAGTGATTTCCAACATACTGAAAAGAAAACTCAACACATTCCCAAATGCTAATAAGGATCAAGTGCATACTGAAGAGATTGATGCCTCCGCTAGTGAACCTTTGAAGCCTATCCATGAAAGCTTCAACAACATTGGAGCATGAACTATTAAATGACCTCAAATCCAAATCCAAAAATAGACCAATATGTGCCAAGGTATTGTTCAACCAAAGGGATGGATTGACAAGCATGCAAACACCAAGTTCTGGTCCATCTTTATTCCCTTCTTCATGAGTAACAAGACTAAAATCTTCGCTTCTTGCTGCTGTACTAAAGTTACCAGCAGCTACCAAATCTTGCCTTGTTAACACCTTGGTGTCGAAGATGTTGAAATCTCCTCGAATCAACACTTCCCATGTATAGACTTCATCCTCAAATCCACTTATGCATTCATTACTAATCAACAGACATGACACTTCCTCATGGAGTGATATCGAAGCATCCAAGCACTGGAAACCAAACTCAGTTTCATTCTCCATTTCATCCTCTACTTCATAGAGAGGATTATCATAACTTTTCTCATCACCTTCTTGAAAAAGAGGATTGTCATAAACTTGAAAGTCATTCCTTTCATCTTGCTGCTCCAAATCTGCACATGCAACCTTTGATTTTCTTGTGAAACCTTCAAGATCAAACTCCTCTTGAAGACTATCAATCTCATCAATTACTTGCTTGATTTCTCCAGCTCTTCGTGCATCCTCTTGCTCCTTGAAAAGTTTGAAATCTGCAAACTGATCTTCAACCTTTCTTAGAGCCAACTGAGTTTCTTTCAACTTGTCCTTTGTTGATTTAAGCTCCAAAGTGAGCTCATCAACCATACTCTCCCTTTCTTCGAAAACAATGAAGGCCTTCTTTGCAGATTCAACGGCATGATCTCTATCTTCAATCAAGCCTATGTACTCGGATTTCATGGTCTCCAAGGAATCTTTGATAAGTTGCAAATTAGAAAGAGCAACTTCATCTGTCACTCCTCTACGTCTCTCATCAAGCTGAGCCCTCCAGTAAAGCTCTTCAACCAAGCTATGTGTGCGATCAAATAGGGATAGAGCTTGCACTTCCCTGTTAACGGACACCTTGAACTGATCTTCCCACTCATAAGAAGGTGAAGATGGTAAATGGCTGATAGGCTGCAACTGAAAATCAGAACTTCGTTTCATGCTTTTGCTGCCCTCATTGTTGCCCCAACATTCTTGTACTTCACCACCAACTAGTGGAGAATGCTCAATGTCTTGGAAAGCATCATACTTCACTAAGTCTTCAACTCGTTGATTGCAATCAGCTTCATGCCTTGATAAATCAGATTTGTGTTTGGTAATTCCCCCAAACCTTTCATCTTCAAGAGCCATATGGCCCTCAAACTCTGTTTCCTCTCCCATGTTACTTTGAACAAACTTGAAAGCAGCCCCAAACTTAAGCACATTAACACCGTTGTCTGCTGATAGAGAACCCTTATCAAGTTCCATTTCTTCATCCGGATCAAAGGGAAATTCATCCCATACCGATTTGTCATCACTAAGTGCCTTCACACCTGGATCCCAAATGGTGAGAGGCTGATTGTTTTGATCACAAGAAAAGTGTTCTTTGTGCAACTTTTGGAGTGTTGATTCTTGGAATAGGTCAACTCCCAAATCACTAAAGCTGATATCTTCATAAATGCCTCCCTCCAATGGTTGGGTTTGAAGTTCAAACCCAAAACCACCCTTAACACTGTCACTGAAAGGGAGTAAGGAATCTTTAGAGCTAGCTGTTTGAAATTTTTTATCGTCCTTATCTTCAATGAACCTATCATCTATAGGTATGTTTCTGATCTCATCATGAACAGTCATATGCATGCCATAAAGGTCTTCTTGATCACTTGTAATAAATTCATCTTGTGAAAACTCTTGAGCTTTTTGGCCAACAACATAAAAAGAATTATCCATCACCACATCCTCAACAAATGGAGGCATAAACACTACGACATCTTTACCAATGATATCATTATGGTAATGATCAAAAGCTGGTTCAAGGACACCACTAGTATTCTCCTCATCAATGCACTCATCCCATACAACAGTTCTAACAACATCTTCTGTGAAGCCCTTAGTATCAAAACCTTCATGGGATGAATCCAAATTAGGATTCAAGTCTGCTGCTATATTCTTTTCACCGAACTGATCTTTGTCATTTGCTATCACATGCAAGTCTAGGGGAGTATTATGGGGCTCTCCCACACACTCCTCAACTGTCAAGGTTTCTATATCAAACTTACGATCATTTTGAGGTGACATGTGCACCTTACTTGTGCCATCTTCAATATTAATTGACTGATTTTTCTCTTCGTCATGTTCATTTGTGGGCTGCAATCCACAAACAGGCACTTCTTCTTCCTTCCTTGCACCTACAACCATGGCATGTTCTGCTTCCTCCTTAATCATTTTCTTGATGTAGTTGACCATAGCCCGCTTCCCAGGGTAATAAATCACCACACAATCCAAAAAGGTATCAAATGAAACATCGTTCTTAAACTCCTCTGTCATGCTCTGATAATCTTTATGGAGTTTGGCAGCCTCATGTTCACATTTCCTCTTGAACTGGCATTCTTTAGACACCTCAATCAAATCCGACTTCTCATGATTCCTGGACTTCAGGAAACGCAACATCTTCAAAACTTCTGAGAGCTAAACTGAACTTTGTTCTGGCCTCTGGTGTAGAACTGATTTCTCTGTCATTCAACTGTCAACTGAACCTTGATGGGCACAGGATGGCAGGGTCTTGGCTCTGATACCACTGTAATGAACCGGACCAAATTTTTTCAATTCTCAAATTACAATCAGCAATGCAACACACCCGTTAGGGTTAGATAAATCAAACCAGCAGTTACAATATAACTCTTTGCCAAGAATGCGCACTCAATCTCAACAAGAGAGAGGTTGTCATATGGCAAGAGGATCGTCAGTACAATAAATCAGAACTGCAACTGAAAATAACTCAACACCAAGTATGTGCTACCCAAACCAAAATGGAATGAGGCTAATTCATATGGTGAGTAACTCTCATCATCCTACAAAGCATTGACTGTCCGGAGGTAGAAGTCAACACATAGATCGAAGAGTTGTTGACCAGAGGCGGTGAGGTGTAAAAGGACACCTAAGCCGGGACATCCTAGTCTCGAGGAAGGCATTTACGATTAATAGTTAGTTAACTTGATGACTCTTTCCAAGTTAACTAACTCCCCCTTGAATGATGCATGTCTATCTCTATTTATGGGGGAGGTTTGTTTTGACTTCCATTGATTGTGGATGTTTGTTTTGACTCCACTAATCATGGATGACTTATCTCCATAAATCATGGATGTCTATCTTAGAGACACCTAATGTACATTAAAGTTCTCTTGTAGTTTAGTGCCAGTTAACTAAAGTAGTCTTCCAGTTGATTGATAGATTTCCTCCTTTCTAGAAATAAATCTTGCTAATTAGTTGGCAATTGATCTTTGTTGACTCAAGGAGATTTTGGGGTTGCCCACTACTTTGAGCTCTATAAATAAGAGCCTTGGGCTCATTATTTGTTAACTTTTATTTACTACGCAAAATTGTTGCGCCATTGTTGCCTCAAGTTTGCAAGTGCTTATTTGTTCACTCTTGGATGAGAGTTAATTGGTTGATGAGTAATTGTGCATGATTTTATGCCTTTGCATGTCCCAATTCATTGTAAGTTGTTGAAGAAATTTGAAGAAGAAAATTAGAAAGCGCATGCATTTTGATCTACTACTCCCACTCCGGAGCCTGAAGTCGAACAACTGCCATCAAACTGCATCGTCCACATCTTCGATTCTTCATTTGACAATTCTGTGGTAAGTGCAAAGTTCTGACAATCTTTTGTCACTTCTGACACCATAGCATATGTGCCTGGACCCGTGTCTTGATACAACACTTGAGCATGTGGGTCCTAGGACTTCACCACCGTGAACTTTGATTTTGTTTCAGGCTCCAGCTTAAAAGTGCCTTTCTTCAATGGGATTGTCGCGAACGACCAATCCATTTGTATTTCACCTCCAAGATCTTTGCAGAAACTTCTACTAAGTAACATCCCGTAACTGGTAGGAATATCAGCTACCAGGATGGTCATCATGATCTTTTTCTCTGGACACGACGCTAGCCTTACTTGCGCATCTTTGAGTTGACCGACTAACGGCACTAGCTTGGACTCAAGTGAATAACACTTTTCCTGAGTCGGGGTGCATGAAAGTCCCAACACATTCATAATTTGTAAGGGCATAAAGTTGTCAGAAGCTCCACTGTCAATTATGCAATTGCTCAGCTTAAAACCTCATATATATAAAGATATATAAAATGGCTTGGGCTTCTCTTCTGCAGGAACAGAGGATTGTAGTAATGTCGGCTGAATGACAATCTTCTTTTTAAGAACTTTCAAGATTCTATCCAACTACTCTGGATGATCTTGTAAATACTCCAATTGATAGATTTGTACCTTCGTCTTCATCATAGAAGACATGATGTCAAAACTTGTTGAAGACATATCTAAAGCAGTTGGCAAGATGTTCTCTTGTGAAGGTTTAAGATTAGAAGTAGAAGCTACTTCCTTTGCTTTTGCATTCAAATTCCGCTTTTCCTCTTCCTCCTGCGCCTTGAAATGTTGAGCACGTGTGAACACAGGTGAGGTGATATTTTCGTGATTCACTGCAAGAGAAAAATGGCAAGATTCTTCTTCTTCTTCTTGATTTACGGGTTCTCGATTAAAGTATCCTGTTGCGGAGTCGCCATCAAACTCGTCTGTCTGTGAAGAGACAACGTTTGAATTGGAAGGTACGAAACCTAAACTGGGAGCAGAATCGGCAAATCCCATGAGTTGATTCATTCTCTGATTTTCCGGACAAGTAGCTCTGGTGTGCTCAACTAAATCATGGAACGTGCAAAAGACTGTAGCCTTCTCAGCTTCATTATTTTGTCTCGGTTATCCTTGCGGAAACTTTGACTTGAAATTATTGTACGGCTGGAAGTTATTTCTCCTCGACTGGTACGGTTGTTGTGGTTGAAAAGGTGGTGTGGGCAAGGCTGGTTGCCCTTGAGGAGGTGACTGTCTCTTCAAAATTGTCACCTCGTTTGCTACTTTCTGTAGCAACGGATCGACCGACACTTGCACGAGTAGCCTGATCGAATCATCTTTCATCTTGCCTATTGTAATCATGTTATCTTCAAGCTTGATAGCTTCCTCCTGAAGGTGTTGTAGATCACCTTCTTCGCTTATCTTCAGGAAAAAGGCAATTTCTAAGGGCAGCGCGTTGATGAAAGAACTCATCAAAATCTCATCAGACGGATTCAAGGTGTGAGAAAGACATGTAACAAGGCGATTAAACCTTGCCACGAATTCCCTCATCGGTTCATGCTTTTCCGTCTTTGAATTTAAGAGTTGTGAAAATAGTCTATGACTGTCCTCAGCAGGCTTGAATCTTGCCCAGAACTTCTCGCTCATGACAGCCCAACTGGTGATAATTCCTGGTTCAAGATTATTCAACCAGTCTGCTGCGTTGTTCTCAAGAGTCTCCACGAAAAGACGTACGGCAATGTCCTCATGCGCAACATGCAAAACGGAACAAGCCGCCGTGAATGCTGATAGATGTTCATCTGGATGTCTGGAACCATCGCCATGAAATCTCGGGAAAAACTTGCGTGAACCCTTGGGTAGTTCATGATGTCCTGCTAAAGCCAACGGTCCAATATTGTTGCCCCAAGGCAAAGGGGCTAGACATCTTGCGTTTCTTCCGTTGTGACCGTTGTGATTATCATTGTTATTATGATCACCCATTTCTGCAGTTGGAATGGGAATCTCTTCTTCGAAAATTTCTGATTCAATAAACTGATCAGGAGCTTCTTGGAAAACAGGATCTCGCTGGATGGGAGGACTACCTCTCCTTCTTCTAGTATAAACTCGGTACGCCAGGATGCTTAATTCCATGCGGGAGGTGGCAAAACTGGTCTACCTGCTGCAAGATCTGCTTTCTCTTCTTCTTTGTCCAGAGTTGTAGCCGCGTTTCTCCACTGAGTGGTAGATTTATGATTTTCAAAAATAAAAGTTCGCAACCTACTGATAATATTTGACTGTTCTGCTTCGATAAAGACTAAATTTGGCTGTATAACAGGCGGAATTACTGCTGGTTGTTGTACTGGAGCAGTAGGATGCCAAATAGTCATAACCGTGCAAGGCAAGGCCTTGGGAAGTTTTCGATGCCTCGTGCCCCACGGTGGGCACCAGAAAACTGTTGGCGTAACAACTAACACCTCTGGAGTGCAAGTTGGTATGGACAGCTATGCACACTATGCAATGAGTGCTCTTCAAATTACGAGGGGAAGCTCCCTCGTTGTGCTGACAAAAGTACTTGAAAAGGAAAATAAACTAAACTATATCCTATCTTTTTGTCTCAGCTGTAGAGGTACAAGGCTTTCACGAAAACTCTATATGCTCCAGCTAAGTATTTTATGGTTTCGCTTAAGTACAACTCACAAAACTAAGTAACTTAAACCATCCAATCCCCTCAAGAACTCAGCATGAGGAAACGGAGAGGGAATGATTATCTGACGATAAGCCAAGTACGGACTCACAACGTGAAGGCAAGGTGGCACAACTATCTGCTTGTCTGAATAGGCTTATTGGAAACGACAACACACAATAAACCAAGTACAGATTCTCAACTTGAAGGCAAGCTAGCACAACTATAAGCTCAATCTGAATAAGTTTATTATTCACACACATCACACAATAACCAAGTACAGATTCTCAACTTGAAGGCAAGGTGGCACATCTATCAGCTCAATTTGAACAAGTTTATTGAACACATAACATGAAGGATAGCCAACTAGGACAATAAATTGCATAGGCGAGACACGCATACAATCTACGATCAAACTAGCCACTATATCTAACTAAAGCAAGAATTCACCATCATAATTGCATGAAACCCAAGTGGCATAACAATTCATCATAATAGTAAATACTCATGAACAGATACAGAACGAGCAATATTATAGGCAAGGTAGGCACAGCATATATTTCTCTCTTGTGCAAAAGTTATGTACAAATGAGCAAAAGCTCTTATTTATAGACATCAAATGGTGTAGGCAACCCTAAAATCACCTTGAGTCAACTACAGTCTTGCAATGCATGCAAGATTTATTGCTAAACCCTAACAAAGTAAACTATACATTTAACTGGAAAGCTACCGTCAATTAACCGAAACATCTAATCTAAAAATGGACAATTCTGCAAGCATTCACGTCCTTATTGAAAGCATGTTAACTGGAACACTACCATCAGTTAACGTAAACCCTAAATAAAACTCCAAGTGAATAAAGTTCTTCTCAGAATAGATATGCATGAGATGAGACAGCGAGTTAACTTGAGAAGGTAACGCCAAGTTTAACTCCTGTGTGTAATGTCTATTCTGAGAGGTGCGAACTGATGTCTACTAATCATGATCTCGAGCAACCAATCCCTCAACGAGATTGTTAACTGCATCACTATCTGGAGCTCTGATACTCTATCGAAGAATGTTATGCCTGCGCAGCATGTCTTCACCAGCTGTGATCTGGGACTGAAGTTCACCCCTGCTCCTGGTTGCTTCATCAAACAACACTGACATGACTATAAGCTGATTAATCTTACAGCCAATGGTCTGCCCACTAAAAATAGTATGAGTAAATGCTATGAGCTCCGACTGTACATAAGTAAGCTCAACATACGTACCACCCTCAATCTGATACCGGCATGGTAAGCAAGATACCAAAGTCCTCACAAACCGGAGTGCACTAGTAACGTGCTCTCTACTCTCAGCCAATTTTGATGCCATTGTTTCTTCTATCTTTGCCTTGAAAACCAACTGTGTTTTCCAAGAGTAGATAAGTTCTTTATCTTCTGCATCTGTGACTGATTCATATGCCATACTCAGGTGAGTAATCATAATCTCGTCCCGGGGTTTATTAATCGCCATGTCTCGCTCCTCATCCTGGAGACGTAGACGGAGCTCTCGTGCATTGTACCGCAACTGATATAGCTCTGTAAGCATAGAACGGCCTCTAGCAACGAACTCCTCCTCCCATTCCTCCAAACGTTTGCCATATGCAACCAAATGATTGAGTTGGCCCTATTCTGCTGGAGGCTCAAGCATCGGCGGGAGTGTGGCGATAACATCTGACCTATGTACAAGGCTAGAAATGTACTGACGAAGCTGTCTGATTTCAGCCTTGAGGGCTGCCTTATCTTCTCCATCCTTCAACATTCTATCCCTGGCACTGTCTGTAGCAACCTATAGGGGATTAACCTGAGTCTGGCGTCTGCTACGACCAAGGTTAACTGTGATAACCTCGAAGTCCTGAGATTCCAACTCATCCAAACTCTTCCCCTGTGGAGGTACAACAGTCTCAACGACGATCTCCATGTCAGTACTCCTCTCCACGTGGACCATGTTCTTGATCGTCTTGTCTGGCACATCATGGTAAACCTGATCAAAATCTAAATGATTAAGGACATAGGATGGCTGCCTCCTCTTCCTTCCCAGTTAATTTTCGATCCAAGACTAGTCTTGGCTAATGCTACTGGAAGGATCTATACTAGCAACTGGAGGTTGTGACAAGAGTGAATATGTAGAAGAACTACTGCGAGATGGGGAGTCTAAATCCAATTCAATGTGAATTGGGACTGGTGACTGCTCCAGAACTAGTATAGGAACTTGAGGCTGAACCTCAGGCACTGGAGGACTCTAAACTGGCCTCTAAACTGGCTCTGTGATAGGCTGTCTGTCAGGCTCCGTACGTGTATCAGTGGCAAGCGCCTTGCCTTTTGAATTGTTTGGCGCTTGACCTTTCTTAGGAGGGTTACTCCTCTTCTTCTGTTTAGGTTTTGACGAGGAAGGTAGTGAAGGCTCCACCACTGGCGGCTCTGCTCTAGGCGCACTTACCCTCCTGGTCTTCTTGCTATTGAGGTAAAATGTACTGTTCTGAATAACTCTACTTGACCTCTCTTTTACTGTTGCGTACTCCTTAGCGTACCAATCAACTGTTGGCAGCGGCTGTGTCAACCTGCTCTCTGAAAAAATGAGGAAGAACTTCTCCCTCATCATCCGATAAACCTCCCACATCTTCTGACAAGAAAACAGAAATCTGTGAGAGAGAGAAGTGGCCGTAGCTACGTCTGCGAACCTCGAAGTCATCCACGCAATTTTCCCAATAATCCTCCATAGAAGGCTTATGATATGCGCGTCCAGCAAGGCGACCTGTGTAATGACCCCAAAGATCATAGGCACGTACTTCAACGAGATACTTGAGATGATATCTCTCGAGCTCTTGTCCTGCAGCTTTGGCATCAACTGCCGTCTTGCACCAATATATTCAAAACTAAAAAGGAAAAGTGGCAGCTGGTCTATGCTTGCGACGTAAATGACGATGAACATCATGCAACTGCCTCAGGAACTCCATAAAAACTGTTTTATCCAGAGGATAACGTGGAAGCATGGCTGGATTTCCTAAATCCATATACTCGGATATAAGTGTATGTCGGGAACTGAATGAACCAGTCCGCCCAACCATCCATCGCTGCTCTAGCAACTGTCGAGAGATGAACGTGCAACTCCTAGTCCAAATATCTCACTGTATAAGTCAGGAAAGCCTCGTGAACACGCTTGAAATGACATTCAGCCTTAGTGAACTCAAGCTGATCATAATAGTGATAGACTTTCTGAACACTGAGAATGCCCACGGTGTTTAGTCCTCGAAACTGACCTTGATAAGCGATCAAGTACACGAGATAAGAACACATGTGAAACTCATGAGCAACTAAGAAACCAGTGATCTGCTTGTGGATAACATTGCTGATGAAAGATGCCCAGTCATAATGCTCCTGCCCAGATATGATGCAACCAATGATGTAATACATCCAAGGCTGGAAAACATTTGCATGTGATTGACCTGAGACACAATTCAAGAGTGTAATTAGAATCAAGTACTCATCCTTGTACTCACCACGACCCACATTGTTTCGCAATTTGTTCTTCGCTTGCTTTAACCATTGTTCTACCATTTTACTCTGGCACTTGTCCACATCAGCATTGAATGCATGCTTGCACTGCTCCATGGAAATAACCAGACTGTTCAAGTGCTGAGGAATACCAAAACTTCTTGCAATGTCCAAAGGCTTGAGACTGCAAATAACTTGTCCATCTACTGACACTATCTCATGAGTAGCAAAGTTGTAATGCTTAATATAAGACATCACGAACTCAACACAATGAACGGAGATAGGTATGGAAGCGGCCTCTAATAACCCAGACTGCTGAATGTTCTGAATAATCGAATCTCTGATTTTGACTGGATCTAGGACTGCTTCTGGCAGCACCTTATGAAGATTCGTCTCAACTGTCCCGATGAAGCCGTGAGTAAGGACTGATTTGGTCTTGTATTCGAGCTGAGTGTACTGCATTTTGAAAAACTCGCTTGTTGACTGTGAACTCGACTATGTTCTGACAAGATTTCTAGAAAGCTAAAAATAGCCTGCTGAGGCTAAAAATAGCCTATCAAAGAGTTATTTTCGGCGAAAAATCTGAGATATGGGTTTTGTCCAGAAAAAGATTCTAAGACAACCCAGAACGTCAGAAATGCGAAAATCTGACTTCTACTCAACCATGCAAACAATTTTCAGCTAAGAAAATTAGAAACTTGAGAACTGATGCTCTAGAGTTAAAAATTCCTAAAAATTCAAGCACATGAATTTAATTCAAGGAAGCTATATAGAATCGATCCAGATGATCAGACTTGCCAAAATCTTTAGGAACATGCGAATTGAATTTTGAGAGAAATTTGAGAATCAAAGAGAAAAAAGAAGTTTTTAATATGTTCTTCTGTGAAAATCACCCTTTGTTCTTCAAATTTGCTGATGAACGTGAACTTTAACCTGCAAAAAGAATTGTTTGATGCTATCGCCTTTGATTGCTGATGATAAATTCGCCCAACCTGTGAGAACTCGCCTCTGCTCTGAAGAAATACGAATTTTGCTTAAACTGAATGAATGTTTAATGATGGCGCCATGCTTAAATAAAGAGAATTCACACCATAATGTTGACTGCAAGATTTAAAACCTCGACTGAAATAGAAGGCTTCTGATTGGACCCCCTCCAGTTACACTAACACTGAGTCAACTTCCAGATTCAAAATAATAAAATAATATTCAGTTGCCAACCGCATGCGAATTTCATCTTACAACACAAAGGGGCGCCAAAAATAGTTTATTGGACAAAATCGCCACCTTTCATGCTGGCATGCAATTTGAAAATTTAATATTATTTTATTTAGTTGACAAATCACGTAAAGCATTTGGACTTGTCCGGCAAACTTCACTGATTTCGAAAAGTCCTCATTTGTCCTCATAGGCGTCCATTTGCTCAAGATATCACGTTTTTTAACTTCCTACTTTCTAGCTAACTACAAAGTTACAACTGGCCATCTTCAACACTGATTTCTGGGTGACCAGATGACGCTAAGACTAAGCAGGTGTATTCATTACGAAGCCTGCAGAGCAAGGAAGAAATATCTGGTCGGAGTCATCACTGCAAAATCCATCATTTAACACCTCAAAGAATTAGGCGCCCTTGATTAAATTGATTTTCAGGTACCAGACTTAACCATTTCTCCAAACTGCCATCTGACGCTTCAAATGGCTGCTGACAATGAACGGTGAACCCTGCTGACTGAATAACAGGCTCACTGCGTGACTAGGAGTATTCCGCATTCAACGAATATACGCAAGGCATCTGAAAGTTGTATTAAGGACCCCTAAAGTAAGGGCGCCCCTGGCCTGAAAAGGCACAAACACCATTTTGACGAAAGTACAACTCTCAACTAGATGCCCTACTTTGACCTCTGATATTGGGAGTTGGGATGACCTGATTCGAGCACCGTCTGTCTCAATGCATAGCCAGAAGGACCTACGAGAGACGTCTCTAGAGGTGACGAAGCAAGAAAACTACTTCTAAGACCTCAAATAGAAAGGCGCCTTTCCCAAGATGGAATAGACAACCAGACTTAGCCATTTTCTGAGCTGTCTTTGTTTTACAGTATTTCACAAAGACCTCGCACGAGGGTTTGCCAAATCCCGAAGGCTGACGGTTGGGCTCGTTGAATAGCTAGAATAATTGCGCACAACTCCCGTAAAGACTTCGAACGTCAATAACCTCATCTGACGGGCCTAAAGGCTAGGCGCCCCTGGCCTACAGAAGTGCAATGAATATTTCATGTTTCTCCACCCTCTGATTTACGTGCCTGGTAAAATCTCTGCCACGATCTCTCAGAATATCGAATTGACAGGCTAACTGGTGCGTTGCGAAACTGGACTAGAGTAGCACAGACGTCAACAAGACCTTATCTGCAAACTCAATCATCTCCGGGGTCATTTTGAAGGGCGCCCCTTAGCTACAGGGGCGCAATTTCACCATTTGAGGAAGTTTTGTGATATGAACTCTCTTTGTAATCTCATCTTCTGACGTCGACTGCCAAAGCTCTGGGACTCGGATGACTACATTCGATAGCTCGTTGGAAAGGCAGACTAGTCGTGAAAAGATCAAATGCATCAACAATCAGGAATACCAAGATCTAACCCTCCTTTAAAGAGTGCGCCCTTGAGCTACAGGGGCGCAAAAGCTGAAAAGTGACTAGCTTCTGCAATCTGTAACCTCTGGAATCCTCAACTTTTGATGTCAGTTACCGGAGCTCTGAGTCTCGGATAGCCTCGAGGATAGCTCATCGGATAACTAGAGTAATTCTGAAGAGTTTGACTGTATTCATGAGCATATGCCATAAAATCTAGGCCTTCAAAAAGAAGGGCGCCCCTAAGCTACAGGGGCGCAATTTCCCTTTTCCTTGAGAAATCTTCATAAATTAACCATTCAAATCTTCGTCTTGGTCACTGAAATGACCATACAAAGGTATAATTGTCGTCGTGAAATGCTCCTCCATCATGAAATGCTTCATTCTGAGTCTCTTCAGGTTCTAATCAATGGATACTACCTTTGACTGACAAAACACTGACAAAACTCCATGCTTGATATTGCCCAAAAACTGTATTTGACATCATTTTAGCAAGGTTTAGACTATTTTAAGCAAAATGCCTTGATGAAGCAAAAAAAAAAAAAAATTGGTTTGGGTACAACAATTATGAATAGCTGGCTAACATTATTGCAGGGTTAAGCTAGAGTCTATCAAAAGTTGTAATTGAATATATATATGTCTTACATGTAAATTGTCATTTTAGGGCAGAATTCTAACTATACCAAATAGGGGACATTACACACCACCATGGGTGGCATCATGTCCTGTTAAGCATACTGAAGATGTTTAATAAGAAGCTGTAAAACAGAAGAAGTATAGGGATTGCTGATTATGCAGTAAAGTGAGAAATAAACATAAATTGTTTATGCTATATGCTGTCTTTACTAAATGCTGATGTGTTTATGCTTGATTTCTCATATTCATGCACATGTATAATGTTTTTTATACAAAATAAGAAAGATATAATTATTGTCCATAGCTAAACTCAACCCTTAATGTGATCATAGTTACTTTCAAAACTCAAGGAATAAAAATATAAGCATAAACCAATGAATTGTGTTATTCTTGATGGCCCATGAAAGCGAACTGTGTTAATCTTAATTGATAGTAACCTAAAAAACTACCTTTATAAATAAATACAATCTCCATGACTTTAACAAAAATTTCAAGAGACCCACCCCTCCAAAATAACCAATACACCATCTAGATCTGTAAAAGAATCACCTGTAAGAGTTCCAACTGTGCAATTGTTTCCAGTGAAGAGGAAAGATTTTTAGACACCTTATCTGGATCTTTTTCCTTTATAGATTCTAGTAGAGATTGAAGTCCTCCCTGGAAGAAATAACATGTTTGTATTTTCCTTTAGATGCATTCATCAAAAAAATAGAAACTAAATAAAATAAAAATAATCAGAATACGTTTTGAATGAAATTTGCCAAAATGGCTAATTCTTTAATAGAAGGTGTATAATACTATAAAGCATCCAAAACCATGCTATATAAACTTTAAAGTCGTCCTTTAAGATAAGAGGGAAATAAAAAGGACAAAAAACTTGGACTATCAATATTTCTACTGTCACATTGTATATGTAGTTGAGGGTTTTGTAACTAGTTTGTGACACAGAATAAGAACACACAACAAACACATAAACCAAAATCCAGAAGATACTGCAATTAATAAGGGCAAATAATACAATACACAAAACCCAACATGAACCAGAAGGCACTGCCAATAATAAGGAAGCTTTTTAAATTCACAGCAGTCTAAAAAGATGTTTAAGTCCAACAGTAAAAGGAATACACCTGGGCAACAACAAGCTTTATCAGCAGCTAATACCCCAGAGCCTTCAGATCTGGGATTTACCAACATCTATGGATAGGAAGAAGAAAAGAAAAGCATCAAATGAGTACACAAGTGAGCCATCAAAGATCTGCAATGATTAGGAAAAAAATCAATAAATGAATTAGATCTAAACACCCACAAACAACCAAACAAAAACATAGGAGCCAAAATCAATAAATATGACCCTCGACAAAATCTGATCATGTGTATCCTTTCATGGAATATCAAAGGAGTTAAAGTCCAAAAAAATCTAAATTCTCAAAGCTATGGTTTGCAAATCTCAGATTAACCTCATTCTACTGCAGGAAACAACGTGATCCACCCAACCCCACAACCTCAAACATAGAGGTATTTGAAGCACCAAGCACATGCATTTGTACTTGCAGACAAAAACCATCATTCAATGTGATCCCACCAGGTATGTACCTAGCTCACATAATATGTGTTCCTAGCGCACAATATCCCAATTTTTTCTCACTAGTGGCAAATCTTCATTATTGTGGTCATTGTCTACATGTACCCAAACAATAATTGTGTGATGTCCCCTTCTCAAGCCTAGTCAATTGTTGTATTAATGTAATGTCACCAATTTAGCCCTACACTGTTCATTTGGATTTAGCCTATTTCCCGAAACGCGTAGGCTAAGCAGAAATGGAAATTAGGGTTTCCTATCACTGAGGAGGATGTTTGGCTTTTTTCTGAGGCTTGCATTTGGAGTTTTGGATTTTGGATTGCAGATTCTTTTTGGGTTTTCAGAGAGCTTCACAATAATATGACATGTAAGGCATTTGGGCAACTTTTCAAAATTTACTATTTTTAGTAAATTCTATTTTTAGCAGTGTCTCAGTTGGCAGCAGCAGAAAGAGATTTCCTCTTTAGGAAGTGCAATGAATATTTTTGGTTTTGGCTTGGACGTGCAATTTTTGGGAGAAATTAATTATTTAAGTTATAAAGGTTATATTTTTACTTTAGAGCCCCCCTTGGCCTAGAGACATAACTTCATGTTGTTTTTAAAAAGGGGACATAAGGGTGGATACCTCATTTGGAGGTTATTTAATATTTCTAAAGTCAAAATATTGCTTGGAGGAGATGGACGCCACCTTTGGAGAAGGATTTTATTTTATTAAAAAAGATTTATTTCCTCCTCATGCGGGACGCCAACTGAATGAGGGAAAATGTTAACTTAAACTTTAGATGTCTCATTGGGATTTGGACGCACTTTCTAGAAGCTTTTGGAGAATCATCTCAAAGTCTATAAAAGGAGGCACTTGCTCTCTCATTTATCATCCATGAAGAAATTATAATGTTATGCTACCGAAATGGTGAGTGGTTTGCTTCGAGGAATGCATACATCCTAGCTTGGACTTGGTTTCTTGCTTGAAAGATAGCAACTAGCTAAGTTAGAGGTTGTTCTTAACTCTTGAGAGCAAATTGAGCTTATTGTAATGGAGTCTTTTGAAGTTTTCTGATGTCTTTCGGTGTGTTTTGTCAGTTTACAGGTTGCTGGTTGGGGTGTAGCTGAAGTAGATTTTCACTCATAGCTCCTTGGGAAAATTTTGTTTGGTTCTGGGCATTTGTCATATCTCTTCCTTGGCTCTAGGCGCCCCTTTGTGCAAGTTTTGGGAATTTTTGGCGAAGTATAGGATTTTATCAAGCTGGTCGCCCCTTTTACCAAGTTGTACTTTGTCTGGGAAGTCTTAGAAATCTTTAGAAAAATAAATAACATCAGTTTGTTGCAGTTTCTCAGTTCTATCTTGGTCGCCATCTTCCTAGGAGTTCATTGCATTTGGTTTCATGTCATTTGAGTTAGTTTTGAGTGAGTTATAAGTATTTTAGTGAGTCTCAGGGTTGCTGGTCTGAAATTACAATTTGCCAGTTTAGTATATCAGATTGTCAAAAGTTGGGTTTTTGGTGTGTTATTTCATAGTTGGTGAGTCCTTGGCATTTGGAGATCAAATAATAACACTTGCAGCTTCTTGTGCAGCTTGAAACATTGGCTACTTGCAGATTTTGCTCAAATTGTAAAGTTGTTTCAGTAGTACTTGTTGATGTGATTTTTGTGACCGCACTAATCAGCAGAACAAAGTATCCGAAGGCTACTCCATTCTCTCTTGATCAAAGTATTTCGTACGCTAAGATTGCGAGAGAGATCATACATTCAACTCCAAGGTTCCGATAATGCAATGGAATAACTTCGTTGTGATTTGCTATTTACACGAGGGGACTTACACAATTGTTCAGAATGTTTGCAGCTGACAGCAGGTTAATGATTGTAAGGGGATTTTCGTGAGTGATGCGAATGATTTGGCAATAAGGTACGAACTTCCTAAAAACTAACCAAAAATGTACTGAATTTAAATGAGTGCAGGGTTCTAGAAGATCTAAATTCAAGTCTAAGTGCAAGATGTGCGGAGCTTGACTTCAGCGGACTTCAACCGGACTTTGCCTTGCCTCACGTGGGACAGCTTCAACAAAGTCGGTGCAATCTTCAAGGGAGCCGTGAAAGGTATTCAGATTACAACTCAACATGCAAATACCATCAAGACGACACATACAAACACGCGAATTGCAATCGAAGTTAAGTTTGATAAGTATTCCAGTTGACCACACATGACAAACTTGCCGTCAGCAAGTTGCTAGTGGTATGGATTAAAACGAAGCCGCCTTGATTAAACACAACAATCCACAACTAACATCTACTTGCATGAAAATGAAAACTACTCTAATCAAAACTACTTGAAGTAGAAGGGGTGAAGAAATCTTGCTAGCTGCTCATAACAAAAGACGAATTCACCATCAATGAAAGCTCTCTTTATTATGATAGTTTTCACAACAATCTCTTACAAAGTTCTCAAAGGAAAACTTTCCTTCTCCTTCAAACTATGCTATGCTAAGCTATCTCTCTGCTCTAGTCTTTGATTTCTAATCTAATGTCTAATCAGATACAAATGAGGAGGGATGCCCCTTTTATAGTTGGCCTAGTCCAATGGACGGCTCAGATTACAATCAAATAGAGGGCTCAGATTAAGCCACATCAGCCCTAACCCTAAAAACTGCCAGAATGGGGAGAGGTGCAATAAATGAATCACAAGATTCCCACTCATTCCCAAAATAGAAAAGGAAATTAATGCCCACTATCAGTCTTCCAGAAGGTCATCATCCAGAAAGGCGTTTTTGTTCTTCTCTTTGGCTGCAAAATCA
>VDFB02376167.1:0-104001 GCA_007258455.2 Sequoia sempervirens | reverse complement strand
GAAAGGGAGCTCTTTCTTCCCTTTATTTTGACTGCTCTCTCGTGGAGAGCCAATTCGGGTGATGTAGTTTGTCAACATCACTTAGTTTATTGTTTTTCTGGCTCAAGTATGTTCTTTCTGAGTGGTTGGTTAGTTGTGGCCTGGTTGTTTCAAGCAATGTTTGTAGTAAGCTAGGGTTCAAGGTCCCTATAGAACCTAGTTGTAAAGAGTTCAAGGTTCCCTTCAAAACCTTTTTATTGTAGCATGGGTAGTCTAGTTAATATTTCAGAGGTTGTTGTTGTTGGGATGTTGTTTGGGTGCGTATTATCTCTTAGCAACATTCTTTATTTAGACAAGGTTTTAGGTCCCTTCAAAACCTGTTTGTAAAGGGTTTCGGGTCCCTCCAAAACTTGTATTTCCCATAATCAAAACATTATTATGGATAGTGGAAATTTGATATACCTTAAATGAGAAATGAGGTATACAAATTTCACCATTATTAAGTTTAATAATTATAGATATCAAAATAGATAGTAAATTAAAATATACTTTCCAATTATTTTGTGGATATTTAAAATAGATTGTAATTTAACATTTAAAATTTGACTTCAAACATATGAAGTTTAAAATTATATTACTCTAAACTTACTTATTAAATATTTAGAAGTTTATATATTAGCAAAGTATCATAAATACATCTATCTAAAAACACATAGAGGTGTTCCATAATAACTAAACAAGAGCTGCAGGGCAGCGAAGTTCCTGCCAAAAAGTTTTAAAATAGTTATGTTTTAGAAAGTTAGAACTAAAAAAAGAATTCAAAAGTTTGAAAATATGTTCGATTTTATTACCGTTTAGCAAAGTATTATTTATTTACAAGTAACTAAGGTTTCTTTGGAGTTAGTCTATTTGGTTGGTTACTATATTAAATTGCTTCCAGACATTTATCCTTAATAAATATCAAGGATGGTTGTTTCCATTGGATAGAATCATATTCTGAAAATGGTACTGATCAGACAACTATTTGAACATGTATTCTGCAGAATACAAAGTGTGCAGGATATTTAAGCATTCCCTGTTTTAAAGCTTGACTTCTTAAGATAAACTTTCACAAATCATTAATCATGCGTTTCATTTCAGCCTATCTTCTACGATCAGGTTCCACCAGTGCTCTCTCAGTAAGAACATGCTTGATACGACACATTGATTTCCTCACCTACAAGAGAAAACAATAGGTATTATCAAATACAAATAGATAGTATTGCTATGCAAAACCACCACCAAGCATTTGAAAGAATTAACACCAAGGATCCATTAGCTAACCATGGTTGGTATGCGCTTCTAAATGTCAACATATTTTAATTTTGATTCCAAAAACTATTCAATAATTGTTGGCTAATAACCAAGCAAGTCAAAAAACACAATACAAGGTGCTCGCACAACTATTGTGAATTTAGCAGATGATAATCATTTCTTTTCCTTTGAGTTGGTTTGATTTGGACTGAATTTCATCAAAGTCCCTAAATCAATTTTTGTTGCACAAAAATTATGCTTTCTAATAAAAATTAAAATTATTCTGTTGATTAGAAGCCTATTCCATTGCTCTGCAATTTTAGTAATTGAGTAGATACGTATGGAAGTAAAAGACAAAAATGTGAAGTCTACTACAAACAGACTTCATCATAATGGTAAATACCACAGTTCAGAGAGAGTTGAAAATATGGATTTTAGTCAGTCATGAATCTTAAAAGAATGGACTATCAATTTTTCAATTATTTACTTTTAGGCAATGATAGATGTTCTAGAGCACCAATAAAGCTGAAGCATTCAAGGACTCCTAATATGTCCTTTACAAGGGAATTAAAATATTACATAATGTGACAGATATTTTATGAGAGCGCTGAATATAATTGATATGTAATGATAGTAGATCTCAACTGGATCTTGAGACCTATGTATGAATCACAACCATGTACAAAGGTCGGGTATCAGCAAAGACAAATTATTTTTTATGCAAATTCCCAAATAACAATTGAAAAGTAAGTAGAGTTGAAAAGGCATACACCTCATTTGTTGACCACAACAAAGGTGAAAAGTTACAGGAATGTCAATAGCCTCATATGAAATTGTATGTAAAGAGTGATGCTGATGCTACATAATCCATTATGCACACAGAACTTTGGTTCGTGGCAATTAACACCAAAGCTCCAAAATGTTTTAAATATTGCTCAAAGGTCATCACAAAGCCTCCTGATTCACTAAATCATTCAAAATTCCTAAAACCGTGCATTAAATCCTTTTTTTTTATTGAGGCAGCAAGTACTTTTCTTCATTTAATCCTTTAACAGGGCACAGGAATCCTCTAGAGTTGATGACTGGTTTACTGTTGAAAGCAATTGATTGGTAATGCTTGGATATCTGATAACAGATCCTAGACATCTTTTTCACAAAAGAAAAATAACTATAAGTTTACTTTCAAAATATCTAGAAACTACACATCCAACACGAAGACATACTATTAAGAAATGCAATACCAAAAAACTTTACTTCTTCAAAATGTCTTCATATGCAACTGCAATGCAAATTCTAAAAGATAAAGATGCTAGTGGTCTGGAGGAACTAGAGTTTTCTACTAATATATTCTCACTAACCTTGGAAAACCGCTCTGGATTGGGGAAACACAAGTTCTGAGCCTGCATCATCTGTCGCTGTGACATCAGCATATTTTTCTCCTTCAAGAGAACATACCAGAGTTTCTGCAAGTCATTCCATGACTTGAGACGTAGCTCAGAGGCCTTCCAACCATGCCCTAGTTAATGAAAATAGTGGTTTGAATTTGTTATGATCTTGTAGAGGACAAAAAGAACAATTCAATAATGAATGGTTACAGTTGAGGAAAGAACAAAAATTGCACATTTACAAAATAGGTATAAAAAGAATTAATTTGCATAAAGTATAACTTCTAAACATCAAACTAAATGTTACTGTAAAAGAAGCCCAAAAGAAAATTAAAATAATATAGAGGAAAAGGATTTTCTAATTTATAGGTGCATAGAAGCCAGTCCCTTTACAGTAAGTCTCAAAAGAGTCGAACAAAAGGTTGAAAGAAAGTGCAATACTTATGATGCAAGTTAGGACAAAAATTGGAAAATAAACCAGAACAATCCAATTAGACTGCAGGATTGAAATGAAAAGGTATCATAGTTTCTATTAAGCCAGTAAGTGTAGTTGGATGTAAGGCTCTGCTTGAAATCAATAGAGAAATTTCTCAACTACAAAGGACAAAATAATCTGAGTAAGAAGATTAACCCAAGTTAAGCAATTTGTTTTATTAAGCTCTTGCAATCCTAACCAAGTTCTCAAAGCTTGCTGCTTATCTAGTCAAAAGTGCTATTTAAGATCTGCAATACCTAGCCATTCAAAAGAAAGTTCTGCAAGCCCGGTAAAATGAAGTTGAAAATAATCATTTTTAGCTAATGTTTTTCTAAAAGTTCATGACAGCTAAATTAGCTTTTCCTTACTCAAATGGAGTTAAGAACTAATAAATGAAGTCTAAAAAGGTAGGAGGGCTACAAGAGCATCTGGACAACAAAAAATAAACAATTAGCTACTATAGTAGCCAATACACGTCTAAGACAAAAGCTGCAGCAGAACCCCACCAACCAGGACCCAAAAACTATGCTCCATCACATTTGCAAGACGAGGATGGTAGGAAAGGTGGGTAAATGGTTTGAGGACGGAAATGACGCGAGGCCATTTTTGGGGGACAGCAGTATGTTAAAGTTTTAAATAGGAAAAGTGAAATAGATAAGTTACAGCAGTGTAAAGTGAAATACATGCGAACTAAGTTATAGAAGTCCATAATAATATTAAGTGAAATACATATGCCGTTATGGTATATTATTATTTTTAAGTTATAGCATACAAGCCAAGTCAATATGAATAAAATATAAAGCATCACAGTAAATTTTTGGTCATATACCAAAGAGCTTCAAGTTCAATGTGAGGCATCAAATTTTCAGCCTTCTGCAGAGGCATCAAACCGAAAAAAAATGGTAAAAGATGAGGACTCTCACATTACAAAGAATTTATTTCAGGTGTGGAGCATGCCTAAGCCCTGTGACACTATAGAATTAAGAGCTTGCTTCAACACTTGAAATGCCTTTTTCTTCTTGTTGTGTATCATTAAACACACAATATGTCTTTTTCCTATTGTTATAAGTCATTTTACACACAAAATGCCTGTGAAAAAAGTGTCTAACCTCTTTGTCCCAAGGTTCCAAAAGATGCTTCCAAAGAGAAGGGCAACCATTGTGCTGAAGAAAAAACACACAACAACATAGTGTGGATTACGCCAATATGACCAATATTGCTTCCAAAGGCATGCCATGCACTGAACTAGGAAGGACTGTGCATATTGTTGAAAACCTGCACTGCAGAAATTGAACTTCCAAACACTTGTCTATTCTTGAAAATCATTACTTCTTTACAAAATTCAGAATGAAATCCTTACCAGCAATAAATAAGTAGAAAAAATAGTTTACTGTTAGGAGACAAAGCATATAGGAAGAGGCAGGTAAACTGTAAAACAAAAAAGATTGTTTGTTTATTTGAATATTTAGATGCAAAGGACTAAGAACTTCTCTTGGGAAATCAGAAATTTGGAAAATCAAGGAAACTAATTAATTTAAGAAATAAAGTTAAGATAATGAAAGACGAAATTGATCAAAAGATTTTATTAGAAATTCAAATCAGTACAGATTTTATTAAACTATACAAATTACAGATAATTAAAATGTATAAAACAATAAGTTGTCTTATTGATGGTAGGTGCTCTTTCCCTTGGTGAGGATCATTAATTTTTCAATGCCAGAATCATCACCTTCAAATCAAATGAAGAAATTTCTATTGCATTTCTCTGAAAGAAGCTTTTATCACATTCAAGTTAGACAAGACAAATGATATGATAAATAGAACTCCAAAAGCCTTTATTGCAAGTAGATCATCATGTTAATTCTGATTTGTTGTGATTGCATAAGCATTCAAATAAAACCAGCTGATTAGAATCCCCATGTAGAAGATTACATTGCTTTTTTGAACAAAATACATAAAATTTGTAAAAGGCATTAAAGATAAAACCAGGAAAACAGCTAATCACAGGCCATTGATAAACAAGAACTGCCTATAGAATATCATAATAGAGCTTAACAACAATGAAACAGCTAGCTACAAGCTAAGACAACAGTACCAGGATTTAAGTATGGAAGATTTTTTTTATGTGAAACCAATGAAAGCAGCAAAGACCTATTTAAGTTTTCCGTTGAAGGCAATCAAAACAGTATTCACTGACATAAGTGTTTGTAAAATCAAAATTGATCAAATGTAAAGGCTGCACAGTAAAGTTTTGTACCAAAAGCAACAAAATTGAAGGCTTATTGATCTAGTGTCTTTAAAATTGAATGTTGTAAAATTGAAACACAACAAAATTACTTATTTACATAAGACAACAAAATTTGTAGTTGAGTATGACGAATTGTTTGTGTAATTGCAATTTATGGAAACAGTAAGACAATCATTGTTGGAGAATTCTCAAAATGAAATTGTTAACAGAAATTGTAAAAGTTCCTTGCAGTTGGAATTTGCGTAATAAGAACACTGTAGGTGAGATGTCTTCTTTATATTGCTCATATGTTGTCTCTTGAAGCTTGGGAAAAATTTGTTTTAGCAGCTGTCCACTTAACCAACAATCAATGTTTCCTTCTTTCCTATACAATGTGCAAGCGAGATTGTGACGGAAGGAAACTTGAGTGCTTTTTTTGCAGAATGTGCAATTGGCAGATCCTTTTTCAAGACACTTGTCCAATAGCATCGAGTGATGACATGTGCTACAACAAGCTTCAAAGGGGGGTAAGTAGACATTCTTTGGTTTCAATGTGCCAAGTACCTGTCAATGAAAATAGCATGTTATGTATTGTGTATGGAACTGAAAATATTTCATAAATGAGTTTATAAATGTAAAAATAAAATTCTTATTTTTAGGGATCTTGCTTAAATGTTAGATTTTGCAAGAGTTTGCAACTGTGTTCTTGTACATGCATCATTGAGCTCCTCAAAAAATGTTGATTGTGTTGCGTGCATTAGATTTGAACCCTGTGAGCCAGTTCTAACTACATTTTTGAAAAGGAGCAGTGGCATGTCTGTTTTTGAAAACATTTGATGTAAAAATGCACACAAATCTGTGTTGGTAGTTGGGATAACAACCTACAAAAGAAAATTGTTAATGAATTTAAGTAAATAAGTTCAGTTGCATATCAAAATGAAAGGAAGATGGTTAGGTATTTACAGTTGCCATGTCTTCTTGGAGGTCTCCATCTTTCACATGTACTTCAAACTGGATTTTGTTCAAATGATAAGATGTCGCTATTGCTCCAAATGAGCCAACAGAATAGCTGGAGTCTGCTTGTATTAATTGGGAGATAGTGACATCTAGAGTTAATCTACGATTTTTGCAAATAGTAGGTACACTTTCTACTATGCTTCTACTGGTTAGGGCAAGACAACAATCTGCATCGCCTCTTTCATATTGAGTTTTATTTTTGATTAAAAAATTGGTGATACGAATACTAGACCCAACAAACATACGGGGAAAAAATGTATTTATCAAATTATTGCTAATGTTTACAGTAATAGTCATTTGACCATAAGCATCGACTAGATCCACATGTACTATTTCTGCCTTTTTTTGGGTGTTGTTGTTTCTTGTAGAAGCAGGACCATAGACAACAAGGACATCGCCTTCAAATATCGAACCAGTTTGCTCTGTGGAAATTTCCAATATTGTACTGGGTTTTTGCTTTGTTGAAATTAGACTATCAAAAATATAGTGTAGTTAATTGTGTATTCTAAATATGCATTATAGTTGTGAACATTGAAGGATAGAAAATGTATATTATTCTTAATATTGTGGATGTAAAATAAAGATTTTTCACTATGTATGTTAGTGTTTGTAGAAATGTTTGGAAAATGTACAACTATATATGTAGATTTTTACTAATTGTGGATTGAAAGAAGAGTATTGAGAATTAATACCTTTGGTTCTTGCTTTTAGTAGTCATTTTTGTTGGTGATGTGCTATTTAATTCAATACTTTTCAACCAGCTGTAATAGGGAATGAAATTGTTAGTCATGAAATTAGTACATGTTACTATTTAACATTTCATTATTTTGGAGGAGTTGACAATTGTCACTATTTTCTTATGTATTCTTATGTAGTTACTGATAATGTATGCTATTCTTAATTGTGTGAACATAAATTAAAGCTTTTTGTCTAAGTATGTTTGTGTTTATAGAAATCTATGGAAAATGTACTTCTATATACATAGCTTATTCATAAAAATAGGTAGAGAAGAAGACTATAAAAAATGAGTACCTTTCTTTGTTGCTTACAATGGTCAGTCTCGTGGGAGAAGTGCTATTTAGTTCAATGTCTTCCAAGCGCCTGTAGCAAGAAATGCAATTGTTAGTCATGTAATTTGTGGACAATACTATTTAATGTTTAACTAGTTTGGAAGAGATGACATGTCTTACCATTTTGTTATGCGTTCTTTTTTAGGTGTGGAGAAAGAATCATCTAGATCATCTACGTCAAGGTCCTCTTCAGTGATCTCCATGCTTTTGAAAAAGCTGCACAATACAATTTATTTTACTTGTATAGTAATCTATTGTTAAAGTAGAGTTTTTCCTATTACATTTGCATATATTCCTTATATAATTGGAAATTGTTTTGTAATTTTTTTTTCAATAGTATAAATACCTTTCATCCGATGTAATATTGGTTGTATGCACAGCTGTTGCTGGAGTGTTGTTAAATTTGATGATGTCCAATTGGCTTTGACAAAACAAACAGGTTATTGAAGTATGATTTTTCAAGAGGATATTGTGTTAAAGAAAAAAAATTATGTATGCTCTCCATGTAACTTACTCTTTATTTGTTTCATGTTGTGATGTTGCAGGTAGTGTAGTAGACACTTTGTCTTTTTCAATGTTCATTATTGCAAGTCACCTGCAAAACAATATTTGGTAAAAAAAAAATTATATGAATAATGATTTGTAGAATAGTAAAAGTAATGAATTTAAGTATTTTTTTTTGAATTAGAGTTAATGTATGTAGAAAATAAAATATTTTTTCATATAGAATTGTTGTATGTGATTACCTTTTCCAGAATGGAGAGCATGGCTAGACGATGTTGGCAACATGGAATAGAAGAGTGTCATGATCTGTCCAGTACGACTCGTATCTTTGAATGTTTGTTGTATTTTCAGAATTATTTGTCCACACATGATCAATAATGGTCCGTGACAAAAGTTTTGTACTTTCCTGTAATAAGAACAACTTGTGTATTTCCATATTTTCTTTTAGCATGTCTAGTTTTTTTGAGGTGTTGGAAATGTCAATGTTAAAGTCACCTACAATATAAATAAGGATTCCAGTGGGAACAATTGCCATTGCTTTGTTAACAACTTTTATGATATTTGTAAGTGATGTTGTTGGTCTGGCATAGATATTACAAATATAAAGGCTTTGTTTAGTAAATATTAGTGTACTCAATATTGCTTCAACATTCTCTTCTGTAAGTGGAATTGCATTTGCTACTTGTATATGCTTTTTTGTGCAGGTCATTATCCCATGTATATGGTATGCTATAAAGCAATTATATTCTGATAACGCATCATTATTTAAATTTGTTTCCAAATATGTCTCTTGCAGACAAATAATGTCTGATGACATCAAATCTTTGTCATGTTCAATGTCTTGTTTGTGTGGGTGGAAATGACGAGTGTTTAATGTAGATATGGTAATACATGATGTTTGAGATTTGTAATGTGTGTCATTTTGTAAAGTCCACTTAGCTACTGATTCTAACCGTGTCATTTCATCTATGATTTCTCTTCGTACTTTAAAAATTTTTGCTGTTAGAGGGCTTAACAAAAACAATGTTTCAATTGTTGATGTGCGGGAAAGGGCTGTGTAAGTTAACCCATGTTGGTGTACGCCTAATGGTTCAAATGCAAGGCCTTGCATTGTAAGTCCTTGTGATCTATGTATTGTTCGAGCACATGCTAATTGTACCAGGAATTGTTTTCTAACAATATTTTTATGTTGAGCATTTGATTTTAAGATTGATCTAGCAACTCGGAGTATTGGTACCCATCCATTGTTAATATATGTTTGGTTTAAATGTGATAGTTTTGTGGCTTGAGATTTTCCTATACGACGATCATTGAACTCAATCCATATAATATCAATGTCAGCATGATGGGTATATGTTTTGAATATTCCATCTGATCCATTTACGAGACCATCGTGTGTATCATAGTTTCCACCGTAAATTTCAACTAGTATGTCTTTTTTTAACATAATATGGTCCGGTAGATTTGTATTATTTTTGAACAATTGTTCTAGATTAACAGAATTATCATGTTCATCAATTGCATTGATTGTTATTAGTTCTCTAGGAAGAGAAAATAATATTTTCTGATTGTGTGCATTAACATCTTTTCTCTTGTAAAAAAGGAATGGAAATGTTGGATCGGTAGGTGTATGACGTAAGCATTTGTTATTTAGGTATGCAATGTCACTATCTGTTTGAGAGTTTGTTCGTATTCTGTTTAGAATTTTGATGAAGACTTCATCATTTTGTCTCATAGTTGTTTCTAAGGTATAGCATTTGATGTTTTCCCAAAAATTGTATGGAACTAGCTGGGTGTCTAAATTTATAGTTTGGAACACTGGACAATCATGTATAGGTTCTGCTTGGTAGAAATCACCACAAAAAATAATGTCTAAACCACCAAAATATTTAGTAGGTGTTTGCATGATGTCACGCAATCTTTTATCTATGCAACGCAAGAGTCTCGCTCCAACTAATGAGATTTCATCAATAAGGATAATACGCAGTTGTTGATATTCTTTTGTCAATATATCTAATTTGTCTGAGCTCAATGGAATAGTAGTGGATTTGTTAAATGGTATGAAAAGTGCAGAGTGCAAAGTTGTGCCTCCAATATTGTAAGCCGCTTTACCTGTGTATGCAAGTAACAAGCCTTTTATCTTATCTGGGTCACTATCAATAGAGTTATTGTATATACATAGTAGGCCTTGGTATATAGCTTTGGCAGTGAATGTCTTTCCTGTTCCAACACCTCCTGTTAGAAACAAATACAATGGTTCAAGTAATTTATTTTGTTTTTTTACTAGTATGTCCTTTACTATGGCTTGTTGCTCTTTGTTTAGCATTCTTCGAAGATTGTAGTATTCTGTGTTGTCAGCTAAGTTTGGATGCTTAGCAATTTCAAATGGCCTTTTGATTTGTTTGTTGTAGAATTTAAGTTTCAATGTGTCTAAATCCGATTGCAAATTGTATTGTTCATTGTAATCATTGTTCAAGTTGTGAACATTGTTTGTTTCTGTATAGTTCTCGTTTTCAATATTGACATCATTAATAGCATTGTCCAAATCACCCCATAGCTCATTTATATGGTACGTGTACTTTGCTTGATTAAGTTTTACTATTTTTTCTTTAGCAATGAAAGCCTCTTCCCATGTTGTGAAGCCTGTTTTCAACATGTTTTCATCCATGGAAAATGGGACATACAGTAAAAGTTGTTCCCTATAATAGTTTTCGATGTCAACATGTTTATTGTATCTTATATATCGAATAATTTGTGGTCTCTTTATTTTTTTTAATTGTCCTTTTCCTGTTTTGTATTCTGCAACAAATTCTGCTAGACAAACATTTGCCAATATTTGAGGACGTGCAATATAATGGTCAATTAAATTTTTACAAGCAACATTTTGTGAATCATCTGGCTCATTTTTCAGTTGTGTGGAATTTTTCAAAATAAATGTACGGTTTTCAGCAGTTGATGTGTCTATGAATATGCATTTCCTAGAACTATAGTTAAGAGGAAGTGAAAGCACAATGTGTACAGCTTGTTGAGTAGACATTTGTTGTAGATTGAGCAAAGCATTGCCAAGTTTTGTTATCATTTTAATTGCATCAATGTTATGTTCTTTGTGCTCTGTGCGTATTTTGTTAAATGCATTTGTTATTGAGGCATTGCATTTTGTCATGTATGAGCTACAGTACATTGCTGTAGCATATGCAGTTAGAACAAATTGTGCATATGTATTTGCTTGTCATAGATGAGGGATTTTTTTACAAAATGTATTGTTCCAAATGTGAGCTGGCTTTCTTTTCAAAAACATTGTTGGTCTAAGCAACGTAGATTGTATGGCTAATATGTATTCTTCTTCATCCATGCTTATGTTTAGTAGGAAATCCTCATAAGATGTACAACTATCATAACTTGAACATTCTAAAGTGGATCTAAGTTTTTCAGCCAAACACATGTTTCTTTTTTCGTCAATGCATGGTTCTAGAATTCTTGTTGTTTTCATTGGTGGTTGTGGAAAACCAAAGCGAGATTTTTTTTTTTGGTCTTGCCACACTGTTTAGTATGGTGATGCATATGTATTTTAGCCATTTGTTCATTTAAAGTTTCAGTATTGCAAGTTATGTATTTGTCTACAAAATGTTCAATACTAGTATTAGTATATTTTCCATATATAGGTGCATCTTTAACCCATAGCATGAAATGGTCATGTTCATTTCCTCGATTTTGGAACTCTGTAACTGAAAAGTAGTCCAATACCTTTCCAAAAAATGTCTCATCTAAGCATATTAATTGTTTCATTGCATTAATCCTATGTTTATAATAGCGAGTACAAGTAGTTGGATCCTTTTTAATCAAATAGGTAATGTCAACTTCATTAAGCAATTCTTCCTGGTTTTCTGTTGATTTTTTTTTGTGTGAGATGTATAATTCTTTCAATGTTTCCTTTAATGGCTCCCAATTTTGTTCTGCACTAGTGAAAGTTACGAAAAAAGTAGGTGGACCCAACTGTCGTATCATTGCAAAAAGATTTCTTTTGAGGTGTTGCAAATAGTCTGGTGAATTTCTTATTTTTTTGAAATCTACGTACCCAATGTCTGATTGCAAAATCTTTTCAAGGTTTGGTTTGTGCTTGACATCTTTTGCTAGTAGGGTTCTACCTTTTAATTTTCCTTTGCGAATTCTTATCCATAGTGTAGAAAATACTTGGGCAATTAAAATTTTAATGGTTTTGAAAAATAAGTTGGTGGTATGATAAGCAAATATTCGATTTGAATTTTGTAATTCCCATTGTGCAATTTTTTGGTATGAAATTTTCTTTTCAATTCGTTCATCACGTGGTTCTCCGAAAAACAATGTTGGAAAATTCATTTCTTCTGCATATTTGTCTTGGAATATTCCAAGAGGTTGTTTTCCTTCAGCAGGTGCAATTTCGATGACTTTGTCTTGTATTGAATGTATAGTTCTTGACTCAGTAAAGCCATGGATCAAGGTATCCGTTTCAATTTCCATTGGAATATTTGTGTCATTGTCTTTGTCACTATCACTTGATGAAGAGTCAATGCATGTAGTTTGCTCTTCTAAATGGTACAATTGGTCATGCCAAATTTTGTTCAATTTAACATTTTGCGTTTTGTACAACATTGTTTTACATAATTCGTTTAAAGAATTCATAATAACATTTGGTCGAACTCTTCCTTTTTGGTATGCATTTCGATATTGCAAACGTCTCTTCAATGCAATAGCAATTGTCCATGTTTCATTGGTGGAACGTGGCAACACTGTTTGTATAATGTTCATGTCTATTGGGACATTGATAATTGTTCCACTTAGTCCAATTTGAGGTCTTTTGTATCCTAATTGCCAAATTTGTGCAAAGGCAAGTCGAAGGGACACTAGCCTTTCTTCGAGTTCTGAAAGTGTAGCAGTGTATTGTAGTGGCTTATTTGTTTTAATATGTTCTGGTGTTGCGTATATTGGTTTTTTGTTTTGCCTGAATTGGTGGTTACAAAACTTGCATATTTTGTTTCCAAAAAATCCTTGTGTCCTTAATAAAACTAGATCATATGCTTCCATTGTTTCTTGGCTTAGATTTATAATATTCTTTTTGAAACACAACTGCCCACAAATTGCACACACATGTTTCGGTGTGTCTTTGATTTTCTCCATGTAAGATTGAACGGGTGTTTTTTTTTTCCCCTCTTTTTTCTATTTTTTGGATTTTAGGCTTTTTGCGTATCTCTTGTTTTAGTTTACGAAGTGAATTATGGAAAGTTGTACTAAACCCGTTTCTAAAATGTGTAGAGTTGCAAGTTTTTACTTGTTCACTTTTTTCGATGGATTCTTTCAATTTGTGCATACTAATGTTTTGTTTAGGTTTTTTGCGTATTTCTTGTTTTAGTTTACGAAGTGACTTATGGAGAATAGTGGTGAGGCCATTTGTGAGATGTGTAGAGTTGCAAGTTTTTACTTGTTTACTGTTTCGAATGGATTGTTTCAATTTGTGCATATTAAGCCTTTCTTTGCTTTTCATTATTGTTTTTTTTTTTGGTTGTGCAGTATGAATGTCGTTTACCATTATTATCTCGACTTCACCTGGCTTATAATGTGTATGCATGTCATTGAATTTGTAACATATGACATTGTATACTTTTGTCGGTTGTAGACATTTGCAATATACTTTGGTTGGCATCGCACTATTTTCTGAGGAAACTTGAATTTTAATTTGCAAAATGTAGGATAGCCATTCAAAACAAAATTCAGAACCTTCAATTTCACTTTGTTCAAATGGATCTCCAACTTTTGCAATAAATGTTTCCCAATTTGTCACACCACAAGTATTTTTCAACTCAGATTTTAAGGATGTTTGAAGGCATTCATTTGCTATGTTGTCTCCATTTAGCATTGCATTGCAAAAGGATTGAGCCATGTAGCGTCTAAGACATGGGCTATCGTATTCATTTTCAGTCAAACTTGCAATAGTATTGAAAAGACTATCACCACAATGTGATATTGATAATGTGTTTTTGCATAATCTAGACATTGTATCTATTTTTTTTTTTCTGTGGAATTCTTTTTAGGGAGTATATATTTCTTGCAAATTGTTTAGATTGGTGAGCCTGTTGTTCAGGTGTGTTAAATTTTTTCCTCACAAGCGGTTCAAAATGTCCATTTTTATGATCCTGGTCATGGAAGAGAAGAGAATATGTTGTACTTTGTGAATTTTCATTGAAATGCAAGTACTTTGTTTTTCCTATTAAAGACCAAATACATATCTCAATATCTAACCACTTGGATAGCCACTTAATACAAAACAAGTCTCCCCAAAGACCATACTCATTACAATTTGGCTTTGGAACTGCAGATAGTCGCATGCATCGCAGATATGTACTAACATCATGAATGCCATGCATTTTGGATAGTGTGTGTGAGTCTAGCTCATTTTGAAGTGAAAACAAAGCGTGGCGATCATCAATTGCTAGACAATTTAGAAAATGATCAACTATTCCATTTCTTAGTTCAAGAGATGTGTATCGCATATGTAACAGTAGTTGTAATGAGTCGAAAAGACAATCTCCTACATTGTATACAAAGGGCCTTATTCTAAATAGGTTATTGTCTTCTAATACTTCGTCAATTGAGATATCTCGTTCTTTGTTTTTTGATTGATAGTTCTCTACATCTATGATATTATCCAATGCAAAATTTGTTGTTGGTGATGCATATTTACTAAACTTGGACATTAAATCTATTAACTTATCCTCCACAATTTGTTTTCTCATGTTAGTAATTGTTTTTGAGTGTTTACATTGGTTAATACATTGTTCCAATGGCTTTCTTTTTTTGGAAACAAGTGGTTCAAAATGTCCATTCAAACGATTTTCATCATGGAACAAAATAGAATATGTAGTACTTCCTGAATCTTCATTGAAATTCAAGTACTTTACTTTTCTTGTTGACGACCAAATACATATTTGGATACCTAACCACTTTGCTAGCCATTTAATACAAAATTGGTCGCCCCAAAGGCCATATTCTTTACAATTTGGTTTCTTAACTGCAGATAGGCGCATACGTTGTAAGTATGTATTAGCATCAGCAACTTGATGCAATTCATTCAATGTTTCAGGATTTAGCTCATTTGTATATGAAAACAAAGCGTCATCGTCCTTTTTTGCTAGGCAATCAAGAAAGTAATCAACCATACCATTTCACAATTCTATGGAAGTGAAGTTCATATGTAACAAATATTGCAAAGAGTCAAAAAGACAATCCCCTATGTTGTATACAAATGGACTTATTCTAAAAAGACTATTGTCTTTCAATACTTCATCTATTGTTCGTTCTTCTTTCATATTCATTGGTTCATAACTTTCTACATCTATGATAGTATACAATGATTTTTTTGATTCACAGTTTTTTGACATTTTATGCACACAAAAAAAAACACACTAGAATTAATAAAAACAAAATAGGTGTAATATGTTACTTGTCAAATTTTGTATACTGTTGAACTCTATTTGTAGATACTATTGTTGCTTTGCTTTTCAATGCTCAGGTTCTGCAAAATAGGAAAATTAAACACATTATCAATGATTAAATAAAGAAATCACAAATTTTTATAACATTAAATCAATAAATAAATAGTTTGTCACTTCTTAATAAATAGTTAACCTTTTCTCATTCTTGTTGTTGAATTGTTCGATCCTTTGTCTCTAAATACTCTTCGTACATTGTTATAAGTTTTGATTATGGTAGGATGCATTGAGGATTTTGGATATAATTCTATTAGTGAAATCCTTAGATTCTTAAAAAGCATCTTTGTAAGCAAAAACAATACATTGTGTTGTTTCAAGATTTTCTTCTTATTTAATGACAATAACAAATTGCATTGGTGGTGTTGGCTATTTTGACTTCTGTGTTGCTTGAGGAAGTTTGTTGTCCTTATGCAGCTTGTGGTTAAAGTATACATGGTTGGTTATTCATAATAACAGGGCACACAAAAGAAAATTATATATAACAGATATTGTTGAAAATGTGATACTGTGTAGGTTGTCCTCTCAAACTCACTTAGCAACTTTGCAATTTCAGAAAAAAGGAAAGCAACTATTGGGGACACTTGTAATTCCACAACATACTTTTCCAACTTGTAATTCTGGTAATGATACATTTCGAGTAAAGAGAACGCAATCATATAATAGAAATTCCAAGAATTTCCTGTTTGCCTACTTTTCAGGTTATTGGCATTAGGTTCGAATGCAGAATAAACAACAAGCAATATCATAATAGAAATCCCAAGAATTTCTTACTTGCTTACTTTTTAGGTTATTGGCATTTTGGTTTAAAGATTAATCTTTTTCATCTGAGAAAAAAATAAAGAGATATATAAATCTTTTTCATCCAAGGAAAAAAGTTCAAAGATACATTAATTTTTTTTATCTGAATAAAAATAAAAAAAGAAAACAGATATATTTGGTTCTTGTGCATCGTTTTTTGTTTCAATTTTCTTTTCTACTCATGAAGGCCAGGTTTCTTATTCCCTTCTCATATCTTACTATTTATGAACATCTTTGTAAAAATACTCTGTATTTTGGGTTTGAATTTAAAGGGTAAGCATAGACTGTCATATGTGTGGACTATGATAGTATTCTACAGTTCATCAAATGTCAGTTGTCATCTAATGATTTTTCATCTTCTACATTGATTTCATTCTATATTGGGCCATTTTTTTGTATGCCAAGCTCTCGAAAATGAGTGAATATCTTTTGAATGTAGGGAATTCAGAGACAAATTCATCTTTTTGCATTTGTCCAGCATTCAGAAACACATCTGGTTCATGACTTTTTAATCATTTTCTTCTCTGTAGTTGACTAGATCACTATTTTGGTAATTGCATTCTTTTGTTGGTACTGGAGAATCTGAAGAAGCTCATGAAAGTGATATAATTGTTTTGTCAACCTTCTTACGCTTTACTGAAAATGATAACAGTTTTGGATATTAAAAGTGTGAGTAAACAATTCAAAAAAGGTGATAAAAGACAACCGATTTGAACATTTGACCCTTGGAAAATCAATGTTGGAGAGACTGACTGTTAAACCTCTAAATGTTCTATGAACTAAAGATATGAACTGCAGGAAAATAGACTAAAGCATATAGATTTGAAATATGGCTTATAGCATAATCAATTGAGTTTTTACTTTTTGGTCAAAACAAAGCTAGGAACCATTATCAAAACCTGATAAATCATAATCTGGAAATGAAAAACAGCTATCATCCAAGAGGCTGATTCAAGCTTCATCCTCCTCCCGCTGGAGATTGTTCACATCAACATTCAATATCTTTTTGACTTGGCTCTTTTCAAATTCCACTCTTTCTGGTGTCAATATACTATATAATGAGGGACAAGAGAGATTCCATGGGTAACAACAATCTGATATTGTTTGCTTTCCAAAACGTGAATATTCTTTATAATATTTTCAAGAAAGAAATTGTTGGTGTCATGGTGAATATCTTCATTTGAAATTGTACTGTATTTCCTTTGAAATGTAGTATTTACCTCTTTCAAAGACCATGCTTTCCATAAACATATTATTAATTTTACCTTTTTTGTACCCAAGATGTGTTAGAACAGAAGACAGCTCTAAAATTAAGGGGTTCTCAAGTTATGGAGTGTATAGGAACGCACAAAATACAAGCAAAAACCAAGAAGGATTCACACACATTTAAATGACAAAGTAAGATAACATAAATGCTCTTCCATTAACATTACTGAGACTTATACATGATTTCATACAAAGAAAGTAACATTGAGAAATCCTGTACTGAAAAGAACCGTGCAGCTTCCTGCAAGTGCTAGAATTACTAAGTTTTCTGTTTGACTAACTGCCTGCCTTCTGTTTGGTCACATCAGAGTTGATTGAAACAGAGATTTCCTTTTGTTAATGGTTTTGAATATCAACTCCTGACATGTGGGTTTGTATGCTGGGGGCTGCATTGTAGTTCAGATTTTGAGATCTGAGTTTTGAGATTCTGTTGCTTTATTAAAAAAAAAGGTAAAATACACTTAAAGGTCTGGTAGGTAAATTAACTAAAGTTTGAATCTCAACTATCTTGATGGTAAGATCCCTAATTTACTACTGTGACATATCTTAATGGGTGCCCAGAGTGCAAAAGCAACTATTTTTCTAAACAGAAAGATGATATTGAAACTCATATTTAAGTAAGCTGAAAAGCATACCTGATCCTTGTTCGTACTCTGTACTCAACTGGTAATTTTATCAAAATTCTGTTGATAGCAATTTCAATTATTAAGCACAAATTCATTGATTTGAAATATCAGAAAAAAGGAAAGCAACTATTGGGGACACTTGTAATTCCACAACTTACTTTTCCAACTTGTCCTAATGCAAATTCTTTGCTACCAATCCAAAAACACCAACTGAACATAAGACCCTTTTATTCCCAAAATCTGGTACACAAAAAATAACCTCAAAACAAGCATACCCAAAACAATGACTTATCTTACTCATTGGGTGGATAAAAATTGCAAGACTGCACAAATCAGTTTTGTCAGCCTCCTTGTGTACAGTTTCCAATGCAAACTCTTCTTCCAAAGCCATATCTACATACCTCTGAATTTCTAACTCTTTACACATTATTAAATCTCTTTGATGTTAAGGGTTGAGGGGTTCTGATATTTAGTGGTATGACTGCTATGTTCACTTCCTTCCTTAGAACCCTATACCTCATGGCATTTATGTGCAAAACTTTCAGTTCATTAGTGTTGTTCTCCTCAGGAACCCAATCTTCATTTACCCAAAAGTATGTTTCTTTCTTTACCTATCTGCCCCATTATTGCAGCAAAGAATGAAAATAGGTGATAAGAGGAAATGCAAGCTTTGCTTTTTATCAGTCAGTAGGCAGAACACTTTCCTATAGTGTCAAATCTTGCCCTGTTTGCTGTACTTGAAAGGAAATAGCGTGGCTCATTGATTAGGCAGATGAAAGAATAGTTGTTGAGAATAATATACTATATAGTGAGGGACAACAAAGATTCCATGGGTAACAACAATCTGATATTGTTTGCTTTCCAAAACGTGAATATTCTTTATAATATTTTCAAGAAAGAAATCGTTGGTGTCATGGTGAATATCTTCATTTGAAAAATATACTGTATTTCCTTTGAAATGTAGTATTTACCTCTTTCAAAGACCATGCTTTCCATAAACATATTATTAATTTTACCTTTTTTGTACCCAAGATGTGTTAGAACAGAAGACAGCTCTAAAATTAAGGGGTTCTCAAGTTATGGAGTGTATAGGAACGCACAAAATACAAGCAAAAACCAAGAAGGATTCACACACATTTAAATGACAAAGTGAAATAACATAAATGCTCTTCCATTAACATTACTGAGACTTATACATGATGTCATACAAAGAAAGTAAGATTGAGAAATCCTGTACTGAAAAGAACCGTGCAGCTTCCTGCAAGTGCTAGAATTACTAAGTTTTCTGTTTGACTAACTGCCTGCAATCTGTTTGGTCACATCAGAGTTGATTGAAACAGAGATTTCCTTTTGTTAATGGTTTTGAATATCAACTCCTGACATGTGGGTTTGTATGTTGGGGGCTGCATTGTAGTTCAGATTTTATATGGCTCTAGACAATAATTGAGATTCCAGTGCACGATTGTGCAGGTTGGGACTGCATGGAAGGTGGATGTGCAGAAGTTGTGGTGTTGCTGGTGCACAGGGTACTAATGTATGGATTATGTATGATGAGTCTACACATGATTTCTTTTGGCACAAGTGTTGTGGTCTCTTGCGATTTTGTACCTGGATCATTTGTTGACCACAACAAAGGTGAAAAGTTACAGGAATGTCAATAGCCTCAGATGAAATTGTATGTAAAGAGTGATACTGATGCTACATAATCCATTATGCACACAGAACTTTGGTTCATGGCAATTAACACCAAAGCTCCAAAATGTTTTAAATATTGCTCAAAGGTCATCACAAAGCCTCCTGATTCACTAAATCATTCAAGATTCCTAAAACCATGCATTAAATCCTTTTTTTTTTATTGAGGCAGCAAGTACTTTTCTTCATTTAATCTTTTAACAGGGCACAGGAATCCTCTAGAGTTGATGACTGGTTTACTGTTGAAAGCAATTGACTGGTAATGCTTGGATATCTGATAACAGATCCTAGACATCTTTTTCACAAAAGAAAAATAACTATAAGTTTACTTTCAAAAGATCTAGAAACTACACATCCAACACGAAGACATACTATTAAGAAATGCAATACCACAAAACTTTACTTCTTCAAAATGTCTTCATATGCAACTGCAATGCAAATTCTAAAAGATAAAGATGCTAGTGGTCTGGAGGAACTAGAGTTTTCTACTAATATATTCTCACTAACCTTGGAAAACCGCTCTGGATTGGGGAAACGCAAGTTCTGAGCCTGCATCATCTGCCGCTGTGACATCAGCATATTTTTCTCCTTCAAGAGAACATACCAGAGTTTCTGCAGGTCATTCCATGACTTGAGACGTAGCTCAGAGGCCTTCCAACCATGCCCTAGTTAATGAAAATAGTGGTTTGAATTTGTTATGATCTTGTAGAGGACAAAAAGAACAATTCAATAATGAATGGTTACAGTTAAGGAAAGAACAAAATTTGCACATTTACAAAATAGGTATAAAAAGAATTAATTTGCATAAAGTATAACTTCTAAACATCAAACTAAATGTTACTGTAAAAGAAGCCCAAAAGAAAATTAAAATAATATAGAGGAAAAGGATTTTCTAATTTATAGGTGCATAGAAGCCAGTCCCTTTACAGTAAGTCTCAAAAGAGTCGAACAAAGGGTTGAAAGAAAGTGCAATATAGTAGCCAATACACGTCCAAGACAAAAGTTGCAGCAGAACCCCACCAACCAGGACCCAAAAACTATGCTCCATCACATTTGCAGGACGAGGATGGTAGGAAAGGTGGGTAAATGGTTTGAGGACGGCAATGACGCGAGGCCATTTTTGGGGGACAGCAGTATGTTAAAGTTTTAAATAGGAAAAGTGAAATAGATAAGTTACAGCAGTGTAAAGTGAAATACATGCGAACTAAGTTATAGAAGTCCATAATAATATTAAGTGAAATACATATGCCGTTATGGTATATTATTATTTTTAAGTTATAGCATACAAGCCAAGTCAATCTGAATAAAATATAAAGCATCACAGTAAATTTTTGGTCATATACCAAAGAGCTTCAAGTTCAATGTGAGGCATCAAATTTTCAGCCTTCTGCAGAGGCATCAAACCGAAAAAAATTTGTAAAGGATGAGGACTCTCACGTTACAAAGAATTTATTTCAGGTGTGGAGTATGCATAAGCCCTGTGACACTATAGAATTAAGAGCTTGCTTCAACACTTGAAAATTGCTATGGTGGTCTAACGATTCTAGCTCAGGCTCGCACAGAAAAATATTTGTTTTGGCTAAAACATGGGATGTGTTATTCACCGTCAGCTTTGAATAATAACTGTCCAAGATGAAATAAAATGAGGCTTCATAACTGTTCCGATTTTTCTGACCATGTTCACTCAGCGTGCGATGCTCTGTGCTTTCCATCTGTGCCATTAGGCTTTCCATCTGCGCCATTAGGATAATGGATCCAGATAAATCGCCCTTATCGGGTAAAACTCTCCTGCCAATTAAATTTAAGAAAATTCATTTTAAAAATATGTTTTCTTATATAATTTGCATCTCTACTTTAACAATAGATAAATATTTGTTAGATTAAAAAAATAATGAATTTTGATTTGTTGAATAGTTGTTTTTTAATAACTAGTTAACAAACAGCCGTGCCAATAGTTCCTTGGGCAGGAACTAAAAAATCTAGTTAGCTTATATTTTTAGAAAAGCTTAAAATTAAAAATATAACTGGAAAAATAAAATATACTAATACAAAATAAATATAAAATAGTTTGCTAGTGTGAAATAACTCTTGTTTTATTTTGTATTTATATATTCAATTATGTAGCTATATTTTTAATATAATAATTTTATTTTATGTTTAAATACATGTTGGTTGTGTTTTGTTTTTATTTGTTAATATATAATGTTTGACAATAATTGTATGTTAAATACATTTAATTAAAAGAGATATATTTTAGGTAGATATATCTAAGATATGTAAGATATTATATTTATTATAAATATTAATTACAATAATATATTTAATATTAATATTTTATTAAATTTTTTTTTTTAGTTTCAATATATTTATAAATTTGTAGAGTTAAAATATACACATGTTGAATAAAATTAATTAAAAATAATCTTTTTATATAAATATATTTGTTTATTAAATATTTTTAAAATTAATTTAAATAAAAATAATAATCTAATGTATAAATTTTAAGTTAAAACAACCATGCAAATGTATTTATTTTTTGCTAGAATTAAATTGGTAATTTTATTAATATTATTTTTTATATTTATTATGTTTTAATTTAATATAAAATATAATAATTATATACAAATTTCCACATTAATGATATATTTGATTATGCAAATAAATAAATAATTGTTAACTTAGTTAATTTTAATTAATTTTTTTAATTTAATATAAAGCCCATCTCTATTTATTAAAAAGGTTATGAAATTAAAAGAATGTTTATTTACAAATTTACTTTATGTTATATTTAATCTTATTTATAATTGTTATTGGCATCATCTTATTTGTAAGGACAATGAGAGTTTCATTTAAAACTCACAATTAGTAATGAGACTATTTTACAAATTTACTTCAAGTTATATTTAGTCTTCTATATAAATGATAGGATATTCGTTTTATTTATTAGATATTTTACTTAGAACAAACTAATAAAATATATTATTAACTTACATCTAACCTTTCTGTGAAAGATAATAATCCTTCCCACTCTGAACTTGTATTGGGATATACAATGTCTACAATATGATAAATGCACTTTACATGGAGAGATATCCTTCTCGAGCACCTATTTTCTATTTAATAATATATATAAAATAGGCCAAGCCTATTTTTAGTATATATATATATTTAATAATACATATAAAATACGTGGAAAGATATCCTTCTGATCTATTTTCTATTTAATAATATATATAAAATATGGGATTATCGTTGTGGAGGCGCCTATTTTCTCGAGAAGGATATGCTGAGGTCCCTATTTTCTCGAGAATGATATCTTTGCGTATTTTATATATATTATTAAATAGCATTCACAGTGCAACACGAAAGACATTAAATGAATTAGGGTTAGGGCTAGAATTAGAGTTACCGTTGGGAATAGGAGTGAAAGGTTAGAGTTAAGGTTTAAAAAATAAATCCAAATGTTGGATATACATTGGCCCACATTTAATGCAACTTCATAAACCTTATTAACTTGAACATGATGCTTTACCATTTGAGGTTATGTCATGATTTATATTTCTAGTTCTATATATATGGGGGTTGATTTGCAGCAATTCATGTTCTTGTAGATTCAGTTTTACATTATTGCCTCTTGAGTTCAGTAGTGTTGAAAATTCTCGATGGAGTTCTACAAAGTGGTGTTGCAAGTTCTGTTTTTGTGCAGTTTATGCAAGTTGGCATGGGGGAGAACTTTAAAATCAGACATCGAAGCTTTGATTTTGTTCAAAAATGCTGTGGAGGAAAATTCGATCTTGCCATCAACATGTTTGGGGTCATGGAATTTTTCAGTTGATCCATGTGACTTTGCCTCGACTAGCCAGTTTGTCTGTGGGATCAAGTGTGATGTAAAAACAGGGGATAAGAAGAGGATCACAAGTCTCACATTAGATCAGCCAGGTTACAGAGGCTACTTGCATCCATCTATTGGAAATCTAAGAGAGCTCACAGAGCTGTACTTAGCAGGGAATGCATTCCATGGAACAATCCCCAAGAGCATTACGAGGTTAGGTAAGCTCAACAAACTTGACTTGTCAGACAACATGTTCTCTGGATCTATGCCACATTCGATGGGAAGGCTCGAGAATTTGCAGGTTCTGTCCTTGTCAAATAATAGGGTGAGTGGGTCTTTACCCCGTTCCTTGAATAGCTTGAAAAAGTTGATTACATTGGATTTATCTTCTAACCTGCTGACTGGCACGATTCCTCCAATGGGTAGGCTGAGAAAGCTCGATAGCTTTGATTTGAGCTCTAACAGGCTTGTGGGTGCCATTCCATCACAGCTGCCTATGTCTGTCTCACAGATGCTTCTTAGATCAAATTTTTTGACAGGGCAATTGCCTTCAAGTTTGATCAGACTTCAAAATTTGGGTGTATTAGATATTAGCTGCAATAGATTGAGTGGCAACATTGATGGGTTTTTGTTTTCCAACACTGAATTGCAGCAGCTGAATTTGGCAAACAACAGCTTTACTGCAATCAATGTGCCAGATTTGTCTGCAATAGACAGTCAACTGGTTGCTGTGGATATTGGGTTCAACAAAATCAATGGGCTTTTGCCCTCCAACATTGTATCTCTCAAATCTCTGGCTGCTCTGTCTCTGAGATACAATCGGTTTTATGGCCCAATTCCTGCAGATTATGGTGCTAAGGCGGCTGCTGATGTGAAGCCTCTGGTTAGATTGTATTTAGATGGGAATTACCTAAGCGGAGAGGTTCCACGTCAGTTTTTGAACATCTCTAATGAGAACATTAGTGGGAGCTTTGCTAACAATTGTATCAACAGCTGCCCATCTAGTGTTTTGTTGTGCCAAGGAGGTCAAAGACCGGCTTCTGAGTGCAGGAATTCATAACAGACCAACTATCTAAACTTTGAGATATATGATTTTATTGTATTGGATATATGAGTTCGTGTAATGTATAAAAGCTCTTTTACTCTACAAAGAATGAATATCATTTGCTGTTGAATACTTAATCACAGTCGTTTGGCAATAATGCTTTGGATCTTGATTTTGAAATGTTGACTGTAGACTTTTTGAAAGCTTGACAGCAGTTTCTCACTGTAGCAGAAGTTTATGAGCAAGTGTGTTTTTCAAATTATGTTTTTAGACTTATATATTAGCACTTTCATTCCATAGGTATCGTTTATTGGAATAAGAAAGTCCAAATTACATCCGCATGGGCAAATTATCAAGCATGTTTTCTGGCTGTGCACTCATGTCCGCCAACTGTGGCACTCCCTCTTCTTCACTCTTCCAGCTCTGTTCCCTCAAGCCTGGACATGGAAGGCAGCTCTTCTTAGTTCTTGGGCATTCACCTCATCACAATATCATCACCCAGACTTTAAGACAAGTTATCATCACTCTCATCTGGAGGTTTCGATACTTGGCTGTCTTCTCGCACTCCTTTCTGCCCCTACAAATAGAAACCCACTTGGTGTGCTCGAGTTTATCCCTCTATATTCGTATCATGCAGACTTTGCCTCATTTGAACTCAGATCTTACTGAACTTCTTTACAATACTCAAATACAAATTACAAACTTTGAGGACTGCTTCCAGAAATCCAATGGCAATTGACCATGATGTTCTACCTAATGTTTGGTGATCCTCAAAATGAACTGTAGGCAGCTTCAAACTCACTCCAGGATCAACATACTGGTAACACTGTTACAATTTATTGGAAAGTCTGCAAAATTCCGCTTGCAACCGAGCCTGAGTCTGATGTACACGTTCTTGAGGTTGTCAAGGACTCAAGAGCATGGATGCTACTGGGGTCTTCTTTCAGCTTTTTGAAGTACAGTATCCCCTGCTATCAAAAGATTGTTCTATGCTGCCAAGGGAGGTGGATATATTGCTTAAAATGGACTGGAACAGATTTGATGATTGTTTTGTTTGAGTGAATATAAAAAAAAGGGTCTGCTGCTGCGCCAACACATTTGGTGTACAGAGATAATTAGATGTACAATTATTACGATCTCATAAACAGCAAAAATGGTAAATTATGGACCCAAACAAAAGCAGGAGCAAAAGTCTGGAAATGATAAAACAAGGGAAAAGAAGATGCACAAAGGAAGGAACTAGCACAAGAAGTTCCAGATTTCATTCTCTGCAAATAGATTGGAGCAGCTTAAACAGATTTCGTTCTCTGCAAATAGATTGGAGCTGTTCTTTAGTTCTGTTGTACTCTTATTTTTTCTGTTTAATAAATTGTTTTTTTCCAATAAAAAAATAGAACAGCAGCAATAAATCAGCAATGTAGGATCGCCTTGCCAAATGCCAAGGCAGTTGTAAATTATCATTTAGCTTAAAGTCTAAGTAGAATCGATCATTAACATCTGCTTCGAGCTTAAGGCATTTAGTTAATTTTCATATTGTTAAGAAACCATATGAAGAAGTCTTTTGGAATAGTGTTCTATTTTCTTCAAAATGAAAATATACAAGTGTTATAATAAGCCAAACAAAGAGTTTAAGGAAATAAGGGAATTTTATATGTTAACATGTATTTTATAGGCACTACAAAGTGAATAGCAATGAATTTGATTCGTAAAATTGTACAGTTGAATTTTGATAGCAATATCACAATTTGACACACTGTGGAAAATACTTACTACTTATCAACTGATGAGCTAAAGGGGCTCAAGGGCATTATAATGAATGGTTCTTAAGGCACAACACTTCCTGGAGGTTTTGGAAATATGGTTGCAAACTAAGTGGGCTTAACCTTGGGGGAAAAATCTGTGGTTAAGTGCGCTTGAGTTGTAGTATTGGGATGGGTGACCTCCCGGAAAGGCCCATTGCTTTACCTTTGTGAGCATCACCTAGATGCAATGAGTGGTAAGTGGACCATTCATTATCATGAGAGTTGGGTTATTGTGAACCACTACTCATGAAACATGGGTCAATGAGTTTGACTTGTAAAACTACACGGTTGAATCCTTTAGCGATATCACAATTTGACAAGCTGTCGAAACTACCTCCTACTTATAAATGATTTAATTGGTCAATTTCTTAAAAGATATTATAAAATAAAAAAATAAAAAAATAAAATATTAAATTGAAAATATAATCTACCTAAATAAATATGGAAATAAAATATATAAATATAAAACAAAATAAATATATTTTTATTTTATTTTCTCAAGTGAAAAATTATTTATTTTTTAAATATAAGGACATTAAGTTTTAAAATAAATATCAATGTCTATAAATGAAGTGATGGTATAGTGATGGTGATCTAAGACAAGCACTTTCCATCTCCTAGGAGATGATAGTCACATTGGAGGATATTTGGTGGATATTGTGGGTGCTAATATGCATGAGGCTAGTATAGTCATCCATAAGAGATCCTAATTTTTCTTTGGTTATGTTGTTTAGGAGGTCTATTTTTTGTGACATGGCTTGATTTTAGATGTAGAGGCATGTAGGAGGTTGGTACTAGCATTTATCCTGGTGATTGTATCTCTTGTTAGCAACATACAATTGTGTGACAAGTGTGGGCAATACTTTTTGATTGGGTTGGAAAAATGTGTAGTTGATATGGTGTATGAGTGATAATAGTTTGTATGGGGTGCCTGTATGTTGGCACACTTGCATATGGATTTACATCTAGTGATCTACAAGATGCACAAAACATTAGCTCCTCCACACTAATGTAGATTTGGGTGTGGGAGACGTTGCAATGATCCACCCTAGTAGGGATAGGGTGAATAGAAACTTTAGGGGGGCCTATATTTTGGTTGAGACAATATTTTGAGATATAGGCAAGTGGGTGATGAGCCACTAGCAATGAGTGTTGAATGGCTTACAACTTGTGGATGTGATTTGGAAACTATGGTAGAAATGTTGATGGTAGGTAGCTATGACTTATGATAATAGAGTGCTACTTGGTAGGGAGGTATCTCTATGTTATGGAGATATACCAATCAAAAAAGGTGCAATGATAATTCAAATTGTGATAGGGTGTGTCAATAGGGCCATATGTTTTTTCTTGAGTTACTAGGGAGGTGAACAAATGGGCACCTCAAATAGAGCTTGAGACAACTTCAAATATCTAGATGGATATGATAGATGTAGTGTGGGATGATGCCTCCATAGTGATAGATACAAGGGTGATTCCAAAGTATAAGGCATAGTGGAGGGATATTTTGACACAATCGTCAGTGTAGGAGATATTCAGGGTAGCTACTTGAGAGAGGATGATGGTAGGTGTAGGAGAGGGATGCAAGAGGATGAGGTGGGAGAGATAAGACGGTGGTAGTGGCAGGAATAAGGAGGGTAGCTAGTACATTGGTGGGGGGACCATCTAGGGAAGATAATGTGGAGAAGGAGGTGGTAGGATATGAGGAGTGTGAGATGCTAAAGGGGAGGGTATCAATGACTCCATTACTTCATGTTCCTCATATTGTTAGGATACAAAGATGGTAGGGGATCAAAAAATTCATGTTCATGCACAGCCATAGGTGTAGGAGAAAGTATTATCCTAGTGGATAAAAGGACATGCTCAAGGATCACAAGGATAGGGTGGTTAGGCTATTAGAGATTGGGAGCCCTTGGAAGAGAGATTGGCAATATTCCTAAGTGAGTACTAATGATTGAGACAAAAATATATTGCAGGTGGAGAGAGAAACTCTCTAGGTAGAGGGATAGCCTAATGATTGAGTAAGATAAAATAGTGTTAGCACATGATGCTCTATAGATTAGTTAACTAGCACTCATGGGGATGTATAGTAGCTCAGGTAGGAGCATGACTAGGCAAGGGAATTATTAGGTATTGGGGAATGTCATATGCATTGGTGGAGATAGGGATATCTCACAAGGAGACAGCATGGGATTTACAAGTACCTTTTATGAGTAGGTAGTATCAATAGGTCAAAGGGCACTGAATTCTATAGAGTAGGGTCGAGATGATTAGTAGGGGTATCAATGGCTATGAGGACACCTAGGGGGCATCCTTCACCACCATCAAGGTCTACAATGAATAGTGTTATCCAAATATAGCTTAAACTAATCTATTTTTGATATATTCCTAGGAGGTATGATGTATATTATATGATGATCATGATGTATGTATTTGTGTTTTGTTTATGATGTTATGGTGTATATTTATGTATGGTTAGATGGATATGTGTACGTGCAATAATGGTAATATAGATTGGGATATGATGTGATAGATATAGTCCATCTATCTATCTAACCATACATATGCATATGATGATGTAGGGATAGTTATTTTTATTTATATTTTTTTTTATGGATAATGATGTAGTGAGGTTATGATAATGACAATGTGTATGGTAACATATGATTATGGATGAATATATATACTCCTAATGAATAATTGATGTGTGTATATATTTATGACATAATTGTAGGAAATATTAAATGATAATGAAAGCAAAGGAAATGGATGATAATGATCATATATCCAACTAAACAAAAATTAATCAATTTAATCATTTGTATATGCATAATGATGATTAATCAAGGGAGAAAATGTTAGAAAACCAAGATCTGATTGCAAACCTGAATAGACCTTCCACAAAAGAGGAAAAAGAAAAAGCAGAAGCTTTGCATAAAAACATGCAATTTGATATATTCGAAAGTACCAATAATTACAAGAGATAATTTGCTATATAAAAGCAAAGATACCTAAACCTAATCTTATCTTGAGCAACAAGATAGCTCAATAAGATAAAGATAAGATCCTATATCTTAGGAATTAAATAAATCCTAAGTAAACTTATGCTAAGTGTAATTAATAATTAATTACACCAACACCCCCCATAAGTGCAACTTAGGGAGAAGCATAATTATTATGCAAATATGAGTCCCAGCAACAAGGCCTGATTAGGTACTCATGTACAAATGCAAAGAGAGAGAAACCCCCTCAGTGAGATGAACTACTGCGAAGAAACACTGGAAGAACTCTGATGAAGCAACACTGGAACCCCAAATCTGCCAAGCAAGGAAAGATAGTTATGTTTGCAAAATACCAATCGGAATCACAAATGCAACAGTAGACCCGATGCCAAGGAACACTGGAAACTCACATACTAGATCAACTCTGGAATCTATAAGCAACAGTAGATGAAAAGATGAATGGACCCATAATGATGACAAATCTGGAAGTTGTGTCTCATGAAGCCAATACCAAATTGAAACTAAAACTGCCCATAGGACGAGTACCATCAGGATTCTGGAACATTAACCATAAAACCATGGCCTTCAAATGAGAAAGATCTGAACCAATGCAGATCAAGAACTGTAAAATCCCAATGTGAAGTGTGAACCAAAGCAAACCAACAATGTGTCTAGCAAAGCAAGAAAGAAGCTAGAAGGAGACAACAGGAAACCAAACAAACTCATGCGAGCTGTCACCAACATGAAAGATGGATGCAATAACCCCCCTTAATGGAACTTTATATCAGTTCATTATTACAATACCCAATGATTGCATAAGGAGATAATGCAAAACTACAGGAACATGAGAGAAAATGTAAACCTAACACAAAATAAAAATGAATGCATGCATAAAATAAGTTACACATTTTCTGGAAATGACCTCAGATCTGCATAGAGGCCGAAACCAGCTTTCCAATGCCGTGAAAATCGCGAAAAATGGATAAGCGAGTCACAAGATATGCGTCCCGGAGTGAAAATGGAAACATCTGACTTCCGAGGCCGAAAAAAGAATCAAAAAAGAAAAATCAGAAAATCTCACCAGCACCATTACGTAGAGCATCAAAATAGCTTTTTGACGATATCTCGTTTGCAAAAAAAGGACGCTGTATGTGAAAGTTATGCGCGTTTCTGTAAAACTGCTCAAAACTGCCCAATTTGGCCCCCAGAAGCCCTCAGGGGCTAAAAAAAATAAGGCCCCTGGTCGCCTGGGCGGACCAGGGGCTGAAACGTAGGGTCTAGGGCCGAAGCTCTTGGTCACCGATGTGACCTCCATAGGAGCTAATCCAGCACTGCAGGGGGCTGGGCGGAGCCCATGGGCGTTCATAGGACCACCCGATGTGAATTGAGCCCGCGGGGGCTATACTCCGGTCGACGCCGGTGGTTGGAGCTTGGGGCTCCTGGTCTATAATAGGACCACCGCGGAGCTCGCGGGGACTGTATGTAGCTGGTGGAGCTCGGGCGGAGATCGTCGGTGGCTGGCCAGCGACTGAGTGGAGTGGCAGGGGAAGCGGTGCGGTGGTGGAGGTCAGGTGGCTGCCGGGTGGCACCCGACCTGTATAACTGGCAACACAAAAAAAAACACGCTATTTTTGATTTTTTTATTATTTTTTTGATTTTTTTCTCAAAAATGATGCCTCGGAATGCATGCCTGGGGGCCGTACAACCTCTGAGTAAAAAAATTTTGCTTCTCCGGACGACTATGTCCAAATCGGACAAATTTTATATGGAAACAATGGTTTTTGGGCACTGCAAATCCAACGGAAAGGTCCGTTTGGGCCCAAAGTGCTCCGAAAATCAGGTGACCCCCAGATCTATCAAATAAATCACCGAGCTTGAAACCCTCGCAGATTTGGCAAACGGTGATGAAAATCAATGAAATAAAAGTCATTTCTGACTTTTTCCAGCGCTCTGAATCCAACGGAAAACCCCGATTTGATCCAAGATGCTGCATAAATGAACTCAAGGATTGAAACCCTCGAGGGACCTCGAACGAGCTTTGTAATGAAATCCTCCAAAAATGCTGAGAAGGGGCTGCGAATCGAGGCTCTGATACCATGTTAGAAAACCAAGATCTGATTGCAAACCTGAATAGACCTTTCACAAAAGAGGAAAAAGAAAAAGTAGAAGCTTTGCATAAAAACATGCAATTTGATATATTTGAAAGTACCAATAATTACAAGAGATAATTTGCTTTATAAAAGCAAAGATACTCGTGTGAAGCAGTGCAGTATTTTGATTCTTTATTCAGGGAGGAGCCCCAGGGGGCTCCTAATGAGGAGGCTCAAGTTTTGTCTTGCATCCCTTCTTTGGTCACCATGGAGATGAATGAGTCTCTTATGAGTGATATCTCGATGGATGAGCTGGAGAGAACGATGTTCCAAATGAAGAAAGGGAAGGCCCTTGGTCCTGATGGCTTTCCGGTAGAGTTCTTTCAAGATTTCTGGGATATTATCAAGCTTGATTTATTGGCAGTAGTCCAAGAATCTCAGAGGAACAAGCAGATGTTACGGGCTCTCAACTCTACCTTTTTGGCTCTTATCCCCAAATGTGATGGGGCTGATAGGCTAAGTCAATTTAGGCCCATTTCTCTTTGTAATGTGATTTATAAAATCATCTCTAAAATTATTGCGGATAGGCTGAAAAAATGGCTCAAAGTGTTGATCTCTGAGGAGCAGAGTGGTTTTGTAGCAGGCAGACAAATTTTGGATGGGGTGGTTATAGCTACGGAAACCATTCATTCTATGGCCATTTCTAGGGATAAAGCAATGTTCATCAAGCTGGACATGGCAAAGGCTTATGACAGAGTTCGTTGGTCCTTTCTTCGGAAGATCCTTGGGGCCTTTGGTTTTGGGGAGGAGTGGATTCAATGGGTCATGAGTTGTGTTACTTCGGTTTCCTTCTCAGTTTTAATTAATGGTGAGCCCTCTGAGTTGTTTGGTGCTTCCCGGGGTCTGCGTCAGGGTGACCCTGGTCTCTCCTTATCTGTTCTTGCTTCTTGCTGAAGGTCTCGGCCGGTTGTTGAAAAGGAATGCTGAGACGGGTTTCATTCAGGGGTGGCGATGGGGAGGTAATATTCCCCCACAGTCTCATTTGCAGTTTGTGGATGATACTGCGTTGATGGGTATGGCTACTATCAGGGAGGCTACTCATTTGCGTGTTGTGCTGGATGTTTATCTTCTCGCCTCAGGTCAACGAATTAATGAAGATAAGTCCTCAATCTTCTTCTTCAATACTCTTGGTCCTATCCAGCGAAGGATTGCTAATATCTTAAGGTTTCAGGTTGGCTCCCTTCCTTTGACCTATCTCGGTATTCCTATCTCTGTCAAAAGGATGCCCAGGGACTCTTGGCAGAGTATTTTGGATAAGCTTCGGACAAAAGTTAACCATTGGACCCATAGATGGTTGTCCTTTGTTGGCAGGGTTCAGCTGATTAAGTCTATGGTTCAAGCTCTTCCCATATATAGATGTATGCTCCAGGTGGCCCTGGTCGGTTTTGTTCAAGAACTTGATGCTTTAATTAGACAGTTCCTATGGGCTGGTAATTTATTATCCTCCAAATGGCATCTGGTTAGATGGGAAATTGTTTGTAGTCCGAAGCATTGTGGCGGTCTTGGATTAAGGCAGTCATCTCTGTCTGGGACAGCGCTTGCTGCTAAGCTATTTTGGAGGTGGTGTGTGGAGCAAGGTCAGACCTAGGCTAGGATTTTATCCCACAAATACTTCTCGGGGATCCCTCAGGTGGATATTCCCCACTATCCTCTGGTGGGGAAAGGTTCAGTGATTTGGGATACGCTCAAGAAAGGGGCTGCTCTCGTCAAGGATGGGTTGTTTTGGATTTGCAAAAATGGGCATGAGGCTCACTTTTGGTTGGATTCTTGGGATGGTTTTCCCCCTATTGTATCCCAGTTTCCTCACCTATTGCCCCTCTGTCAAAGTTTCACCGCAGTTGGTTGGGTTAGGGTGAGTGATTTCAAGTCTATCTCCATCCAGGGCCAGTTGAGGGTGGCTAGGTGGAAGAATCAGGAGGAGTGGCCTATGGTTGGTTTGGAGGAGGAGTGTGTGGAATTGCAACGCATCCTTTCTAGCAGGAGTTGTAGCTCCCTCCCGGATGGAGATGTTTTATCTTGGTCCCCCAACCCTAAGGGTGTTTATACTGTTGCCTCTGGCTATCAGGTTCTCTTATCTCACAAGTTGGACAGGGTTGAGGTTTGTTGGTGGCAGAGAGCTTGGGATAAGTTTTCTTGGCCAAAGTGCAATTGTTTCATCTGGACTTTGGCCTGGAAGAAGTGCTTGACTTGGGATAATATTCAGAAGCGGGGATTTCAGGGCCCTTCCAGGTGTGTTTTGTGTGGGAATGGGGAGGAGGATTCTGCTCATTTGTTTTTCCACTGCTCTTTCTCCTTGAGGTTGTGGCATTTTTGGTGGGAGGCTTGGAAAAGCCCTTGTGTTCATGCTTCCTCTTTGGTGGATTTTGGAGTAGTCTTGGCAGTCCCCCCGCTATGGCAACTTTCTTGAAGGATGTGTGGTATGTTGGGCCTACCTTCATTCTTTGGCAGATTTGGTTGGAGCGGAATCGTAGAATCTTCCGAGGTGAAAAGATGGTCATTCAGCAGATTTGGCAGAGAATTATGGGTATGATTCGGGAGACGGTGGAAGCGAAGTGCGAGGTGGCGTATCCTTTGGAGAAGGAGGATGCAGAGAAGGTGGAGAGACTGGGACTTCAGGAGATGTCTTCGGCTTCGGCTTGTGTTCGTAGGGGTAAGAGGGAGAGGAAGAAAGTGATGAGAATAGGTAAGTGGCTTCCCCCTCCTGTTGGCATTCTAAAGATTAATACTAATGGCTCCTCTAGGGGAAATCCTGGGCCCGCAGGAATTGGGGGGGTTGGTAGGGATTCTTCAGGGACGGTGGTTTTCTTCTTCTCTATCTATGAAGCGGTGCGGACTGTTAACTTTATGGAAGGTCTGGCGATCCTCTTCGCCCTTGAACGGGCCTATGCTTTGGGGTGGAGAAAGGTTATTTGTGAGTCTGACTCACAAGTTTTGGTTAATTTGCTTAATGTTAGGAAGATGGTTGATGCTAGCTGGCAGTTGGCTAGGATGGTTCAATAGATTCTGCAGATTAGTTCCTTGATGGAAGTGGTGACTTTTGTCCATATTCCAAGGGAGTGGAATAGGGTTGCTGATTGCTTGGTGAAATGGGCTTCAGAGCAGCTTGATGGCTGGAAGGTTGAGAGATGGGAGCAGACTTCCCAGGAGCTTCATCGTGATCTGGAATTGATTATTGCCGAGGAAAGAGAAGAGATTGATGCTGGATGTTGATTGGCTCTTGCGTTGTTGGGTTGTTTCTTTGGGGTTCCTTGGGGCTTTGGCCTTTTGCTATGATGTAATGCTGTATTTCTGATCTTCAATAAAGTTTTTACCCCTCTTTTTCAAAAAAAAAAAGCAAAGATACCTAAACCTAATCTTATTTTGAGCAACAAGATAGCTCGATAAGATAAAGATAAGATCCTATATCTTAGGAATTAGATAAATCCTAAGTAAACTTATGCTAAGTGTAATTAATAATTAATTACACCAACAAAAAATACTCGTGTATGATAGGAGATAATGGATAATGGTATGGAAATAGCTAGGGTGTTCTTGAAAGTAGGTTTCATTCTAAAATATAGTGAGAACTTATTTTGATATGGCATGAGATATTATGCACCAATATATATAGAGACCAATGTGACCACGTATTTGTTGCATAGGAATGATGTTGCAAACAACAACAAAAATAATGTCTCAACATATCAATAGGTTGTTAAAGATCTTGGTGGGTACTATGATGATACAATCAATAGGAAAAAGGATAACCCTACAAAGTGCAATGATTTTGATGGCCTTGGTGATATTGTGATGGGAAAACCAAGCAAACATGATACATGAAATAATAAGACCATGCCTTAATATCAATAATTCAAGACATGTCAAGATATGAATGATCATGACAACCTTGAAAAGTTGAATACAAGGCAACAACAGATAAACAAATATCCAAAAGAAATAATCAAATTGCATACAACAGTATTACCTTGATCATGGCATCCTAAAGCATTGCCAATAGATTAATCACTTACCCCATTTGTATTGAGGATTGTTCATGAACCAAGTACTCGATGATAGAAATATGTATGAAATTTATCAAATGATCATGTCCAAGGATTAAATATTCTTAGTGTTGGTGGCCACACATTATGGACTCCATCCCACATTAAGTGGTTGCACACTATTTGGACCATAATATGGGAAAATAAATGGGCATCTCAATAAACCTTCATTCTTAGAATAAAACCATGTGCCACAAAACCACTAATCCCTTATTTAATATTGGGTACTAATTTTTCACTTTATTAATATTTCTCCAATATTAAATTATTATCACATGTCTCCCACACATCAAATAATAATACAATGCTACAATATAACATAAACTGGTCCCCAAATAATTATCTAGTGTGATTAACCACACCATCTAGGTGCATCACAACTACATAATTATTTAATTATAATATTATAATATATCAAATTATGTAATGGTGTACAACACCATATCCCAACATTATCCCACTTGTTGTATACATTGCATAAGGGATCACTCAATGAAATATATCATCATAGCCATATATGAAATCACAAGAATCTCTACCATGTTCTCGTGCTCTATCAAGATACCTACAATAATCTTTTTTACCACCATATCAATAAAGAACTTCTTTCATCCTCCAATGTGCCCCCTATGGAAAAAAAGTAACATGCCAAGGTGAAGATGCACCAATCCAAGAACACAAGCATCAAATCCAAGTGATAACAAAGGCTCCAAACAAGTTGTTGTCAACTATAAAAAAAACACACCTGATCAGAAATAGCGTCCACAACACATGCTAATACATCCAACCATCAATACCTCCTAGGGATCAATAACATTGGTAAACTCATGCCAACAACATACGCATCCCATAAAACATAATCACAAGATCCCTGTATCAAACCTGTCAATGAAGAACATACATATCCACAAACTCCCACTACATGGGTAATGTCAAAGCTTATCAAGTCTACCAATCAACACTATATCAACGTGTGCTAAATAATAAAAAATGAAGTACCAAGAACCATAACAATGATCCACACATGCAACCCAAATAGCTACATAATGTATTACAATATGTTGCCACCATCCTCCCAAATCATATGAACATGAACCTCCAAGAAGGAACCATATAACGAAAAGAGAAAACCCATAAACCATGATATGTCCTACCAACACCTCAAAGGTGCAATGCTCTATCAATTATGATATTCTAAAAACACCAAATGAGAAGCCTCAACAAAACCCAAACCAATGCTCAATCTCTTAGATCAAACAACATATGAATCATATAATAATGCCATCATGGATGTAATCATCTCTAACCAAGAAGATCAAACTCAAAGTAACCATTCCCAAATCTATAAATCAGCCATTAACCATCTCCTAAACTCCTCATCAATGAATGATAACATAAACTCAAATACACAAAGAGATAACCATGCTAAACATCCCTCAAAATGAATCCTCCAAAACTAACTATCCATAGCTCAAGATCCATATCTATGAAATATAAAGCAATATAAAATCATGCTAAAAATTACTCAAATTAGTCTCCAAAATCAATCACCATGAATCAACTCATTCCCATGATAAATCAAGGCATGAAACATAACACATCTGAAAGAAATAATGGCAAAATACCTCTAAAATGATAAAATGTTGAGTAGACCAAGAGTGGGGAATGAGAATGCTCCTCTAGGATAACCAAGTCATCATGACTCACATCCATATCTAGGTGAAGACTCCTTTGTTTTCCTGCTGAAACCTCCAAAGAGTAACCGTCTCAAGAGAATGTCTTTAATCACAAGAGAAATATAACCTCACTCACGTCTCAAAGTATCTATGAGCACCTGTAACTGATCAATACATTACAAACATCAAATACAACATATCACCATCATGAAGTAATCAAGCAAATGATCAATGTACTCAATACAAAGAGAACTGTGAAGATCAATGTCAAATCTCCAACTGCAGAATTGGGAACTTGTTATGACATCGTGATCTAACCATCTCCTCCTAGGAGATCACATGCAACAACACATACATCCTAGTATCAAGAGAACCCATATCCTCTAAGCTAGTATTGAGGGTAAACCATGACATAATATCAAACACACTCTAAACCAAGAAACCACATCTCCAATCACATGAAGATAACCATCTCCTCCATGAAGATCATCCGGGTCCACACACACTCAATTGTAATACCAACAACTCTAGAGAAAAAGTGAAACCAAGATCTCTAAACCAATATCTCCAAACCAAGAAGATACATACAACCACCATCAAACCATCACAAACCAATCCAACACTGCCAAATCATCAATTTCAAAAGCTCCCACTAAAAGTGTATAACCAATGAATGTACCAAGCTATCATGACATGGTGATAAAACCACATGCTACAAGTCCCATGAAATGACTAATCAAGTACTCTAACCATCCATCCTCTCATCCCAAAGCAACATACCAATGCACAAATGACCATAGACAATGCCAACTAACAAAGTTTGCAACAACAATGAATCAAACATGGTAGATATAGATAGTCCACATTTAATTCATCCCACTACAATCAATAGGCTATGCATACCTACCAATGACATAACTCATAGATCGAATAACTTAAAAATGCAAACTCATCATCACTTTAGTAATCTACAAACCGAGATATCAAAGAAGATAATCCTGTAGACATCAAGACTGAAACACCAAATCAACCACATATTTGATTTGCCAAACATGTCCACAAATGAGTAACCATGTAGCCAAAGAACCATACAAGCATCAAGGAGATATAAGAACAACCTCCTAACACCAAACCAAGTCACCACCAAACAATCACATACATGATCATGTCGTGTCAATGCTTAAATGTACTTGCATATCCATTAAACCATAATCATAGCTAACATTGTACCTACACTTAACTATTACCCATACAAGACTCCAAGTCTCCACTTATGTCAAACCATGTCCTCAAAACCAAAGACAACATGTGTACCTATCACCATCAAAGTATAACTCTTAAAAACACATGTAAACCTATACCAAGAAGCACCAAACTGATAATCAACCACTAGTACAGAAACAACAATATACTACTAAAAACTACTTATAAATGACTGAACTTGGTCATGTGACCATTAGTACTTTATTGACAGTCATATATAACACGACTAGATTAATGACTAAACCATTTTTAGTCATTTATTGGTTTTTTTGATTGATCGATTTGGTAGTATATTTAGTCGTTGATTTAGTCATTCATTGTTGTAATCTAGTCACTTATTTAGTCATTTTTTTCCACTGATATATTTAGTCATTGATTGTTGCAATCTGGTCACTTATTTAGTCATTCTTTATTCACTGATATATTTAACTGGTCACTTATTTAGTTGTTTTTCAATCATTGATTACTATAATCTGGTCACTTATTTAGTCATGTTTTTATTCATTGATATATTTAGTCATTGATTGTTGTTAATTGGTCACTTATTTAGTCGTTTTTATTCACTGTTCACTAATTTTTGTCAATTAGTAGTATATTTAGTCAATTTCATTATTAATTGATTTCAATTAGTAGTATAGTTAGTCATTTTAATTGATTGTAATTTGAGGATTTAAGCATAAAACACAAAAATGCACATCAATCATCAATTGCACACAATGAGAAAGCCATTGAGAAGGAAAAATTAGTGAACTTTATTAATAAAAGAAAGGTGTTATGATTACAACTTAGAAATAGAGTATTACAATTGCTATTTTCAATCACAAGACTGGAAATCTGAGTTACAATATTGCATATAAATGACTACAAGAAAGAAACTTCTCCAAAAAACTTCTACAATGATGGAAATGCATGCTTGAAGCCCTTCAATGTGAGTACATGCCCCTTTCATCTCTTAAAACATCCACAATGTGGGAAATCTTCTTGGAGAAAATTGTAACGTGTAGAATCCAAGAAGAAGAGTGTTGACCGTGTCCCATATATGAAGCTCTCTCCTTCAATGCAATCAACAATAACCCAGCTATAATCTTTCCTCCTTTATATGCAACATGCCATCTGATATGAGCAACAAGGTCTACCTTTTCCACCATGAATGAATTTGTGCCTCAATACAACCAACAAAATTACTAATAGTCTTAATTCATAAAGAATAAAAGTGCATTGTATATTGCAAGTTTACAAAAGTAAGTCCAAACATAGTAGAAAGATAAATCAATTAAAAATTTGTAGGAGACAGATTACATCCACAAACATGGGAGAGCTATGCAAAATTGGATAAATTGGCTTGGCAAATGAAGGCACAGCGTATTTCTAGATTCAATAATTTTACTTAATGTTGTGGAATAGAAGAAAAAAGAATCATTTATCTACGACCATAGTGAAAAGTTAGCAATTGCATTTGGTTTGTTAAACATGTCCCCTGGTACAACTATTAGAGTTGTTAAGAACCTTTGAGTATGTTTTGATTTTCACATTGCATATAAATTCATCTCCAAGATTGTTGCAAGAGAATTTTTTCTAAGAGATTTGAACCATTTCCATCATTTTAAATAGGGACAATGTTCTTGTGGAGAATATTGGTGATGCTAAATGAAACAATCTGAAAAATAGGCTTGCACTATAATAATGTGCACTACATCAGATATCTGAAGGGACATCCATCAAAGCATAACCTCAGGCATTTTTTTGTCATATGTTGTAGTTACAAGTGCCCTGCTAGACATACATGAAAATATAAGGGATTTTTTTATGGCTAGAGTAATAAAATCCTATTGTAGAGGATACTCCAAGTACATATGGCCCAATTCTAATGACAACTGTTATTATTTAGCTAAAAAATAGCTTTGGATGTTATTAGTATGTTATTGATATTGAATCGTGGAATGGATTGTTTGATACCTTATGACCGAAGATCTTGTATCGATGGGGAGATATGGATCTTGTTGTCACTAATCTGCCCAAAGAAAGCCATATGCTAATATTTGAATTCTAAAATATACTTAGATATTTGATTTCTTGTTTCATGTGCCTCCAAATAGGTACACCATATCCTTGAAGGGGATTAAAACATATTTACTCATCAGGAAAAAGAGACTAATTCTATATGATTTTACTTTATAATTCATCCCAATGGTGATAACGATCAATCTCAGCTTAGTAAAATACACAACATCATTAACTAATAAGTTCTTAAGAAAATGTTAGGATGCACCCTTCCAAGGGACAAACCTCTGCAAATTTTCAAAAGAATTGCAATTATTTTGAAAATTTGGAGAGGTTTGTCCCTTGGAAGGGTGCATCCTAACATTTTTTTAAGAACTTATTAGTTAATGATGTGTATTTTGCAAAACTGAGATTGATCGTTATCAGCATTGGGATGAATTATAAAGCAAAATCATATAGAATTAGTCTCTTTTTCCTGCTGAATAAATGTGTTAATCCCATTCAAGGATTTGGTGCACCTTTTTGGAGGCACATGAAAAAAGAAATCAAATATGTAAGAAAATGCAACCAGTGGGTGTACATCCCAACTCCTCAACCTTTGAAAGTGTCCTTCCTGCCTGTGTGTGAATTGGAGCTTTGGGTGAGGAATTTTTTTCAAAGCCAACAAAATAATCATTACAAGTCATCAAAGTCAACAGAAAGGAGACCAACATATAAATGATTAAAAAAAAAGAATACAATCAAAATACTAAAAGAAATAAGTAAAATCTTACTACACAATAGCCATCTTTGTAGATTGCATTGCATCATTAACTGTTTAACTATCAATAACTGATTGTCCCACCAAAGACATCCAATCATCCACTGTCCACCACTACACCGCTATATAAAAACTAGCCCATCGTGGTATGGCGATATTTGTCGCTCTACTGCACCAAGCCTTGTAAACCATTGCGGTGTTGCAGTGACTATACCGCACCACCGTATGATACCTTTGACGATTGCTGCAGGGTAGCAGTAATCACCACTATACCACACTAGTCAACATGGAAGCACTATGGGGTGGCAGTAACATCGCACTACCACAAGCTCAATCTAACACCTTTGGGGGTAGTGGTAAGTATCGCTCAACCGTCAGTCACTCCATGAGATGCCACAGGATGGTGGTAAAGGCCTGAAATCTCACTTGGCATAATCTAATTTAATGACGACCAAGTTGGGGATCCACCAGTGAATTTGAGGCACATAATTCCAACATGTAAATTCCATAAATTGTCCAAAACAAATACACATGTATCAAACTCAAGTCACTTAGGAAAATAGGGCATGCAAGATTTCCCACTAAACCAATTTAAAATTAATAAGGTGTAAATATATGGCTCTTTTAGCACTGGAATTAAGGTGTAAATCACAAATAAATAAGCAAGGTGTGGCATAGCTACCAACAATTGCAATCCATAAATCAAGCACTATTGAAAAGAAAACAAAAAGAGAGATTGTAGCAAAAATCCTAGCTGAAAGATAAGATTGTTATTTAAAAATCAACAAAAGGAAAAGATTAAACTTGTATAACACTATAGAACACTTAACCACCCAGTATACAAAGCAACCTTTTTATATAGATCTTGATCATGGGACATCCATCAAAGCATAACAACAGGGATTTTTTTTCATATATTGTAGTTACAAGTGCCCTGCTAGACATACATGAAAATGTGGAAGCATAGACAATATGTATCAAGCCAAAAGTCAAAAAGTATAATTAAAAAGACAAATCCTTACAATTGGACCTCAAATTGGACCAAGTAGATATATGATTTTATCTTTAGAATCTAGGAAATTTCTTTGTCGGAGCTTCACGACCTCAAATTAGATCTCCAATTGGACCAACAGATTTATGATTTTGTCTTTAGAATGTAGGAACTTTCTCTGTTCGATATTCATGACCTCAAATTCGATCAGAAACTGGATAAGCAGATTTATGACTTTCTCTATCCACCAACATTTGTATTCCTACACTCAGGTTTGGCTTCCAAGCGAAAACACCCCAAAGTGTTTTAGATCGGTTGAAAGTACTCTCCAACCTAGTTATGTCATTGATAGCAATCCGAGTTTGCTTGAACCGTCCATACCTGAATGTGGCATCACAATCTATTCTTCCTGCACATAAAATGCCACATATTAACCCCTTCCAAATAAAACATTTAATCATCATAAAACGATAATTAATAAATCATTTCAATTTCAGAAAGAATCTGATGTCATTTACTATCAAAACAAAAGTTGTATAAATAACAAAAAATCCATGAAGCCTCCTAAATGTAGCTTAAAGAAAGTTTTATAGGATGGGTTTTAGCATAAGAATCTTTCTTCTATAGTTCTCAATGAATGTATTTGTGGACATCAAAATATGCAAATGTTAATCCTTGACAAGAATAAGATAAGCAAAACAAAACAAATCTAATATCCCTATGAAATATTGCATCATGTTATATATGCTAAATGAGAAATTAAAACCATAAGAAAAGATAAATAAGCATATAAACAATATGAATCCAAATTTATCTCATAGTGGATTGGTGCTTCTATGGAAAGAAGCCCTTTCCCAATCCTTTGCTAAGCTCCATGATATTGATGATATGAAATGCTATGAAGATATGATATGGAGAAAGATCTAAAGATTGTGGAGGATTAAATCAATGGAGATGATCTCTATTTATAGAATAGAATGATAGAAGAATGCAAAACATGGAGGATGTGGGACTAAAGATCCACCAATGAGAAGAGGCCACTTGTCAACTTGTGAGAGGTTGAGGAATGTGCAAGTTTTGGTCAATGTGCCAAAGAGGGGGAGATTTCAAATTTGAATTTGAGAGTTAAATGCTGAGTTTGACCTTTGCAAGAGACATGTAAGAGCTCATAAATGCTTTGTTGGGTGTACATGTCAACTTGTTTTTGAATTCAAATTTGAGGGAATATTCCTCAAAGATGCCATGTTGAGGAAAATAGAGATTTAATAAATCAATTAAATTGATTTATTTGTGCAAGTGGGAAAACCTAGAGGATTTGATGGGTGATTAGATTAGATTGATCGGGATTAGATTAACTTAGATGATGATTAGGTGCTTTGACCCATTTGACTTAGATTTAGGGATTTAAATAAAATCAAAGGGAGATGAAAGGTGATTTCAGATTTAATTAAATAAATGTTTGATTTATTTAATTAAAAGGATGATGATAGGCTTAAATTAAATAAAGTTAATTTATTGAATTTAAATGGATGACCCTAGTAGATTAATCAATTAAACTTGGTGTATTTAATTGACGAGTGAATATGATTATGAATGATGTCAATTTTGTGTGTCTACAGTATTATGAGCAAAAAATAAAATTCTTCACACTCGAAGTAATGCAGTCAAACATTTATTCCAAAAGTATGTTAGTAGGAGTTAACTAAAAACATAATGATTTTTTGCTTGGTTTCTTTTTACAATATTCCACGTGGAAATGGAATAATCACTAAGAAACCCTAACAATAAAAAAAAAGTAAAGGTTCAAGAGAGGAAATTCCAATGTACTATTGTGTAATGGTGATGAAGGCACTTATATGAGCATGACCTACATACAAATCCCTGTCATTGAATTTCCATCCATCCAAAGAGAAAATAAACAATGTAAGGATTTGAGAAATATAAGTCCAAAGGGTTATGTTGTAACGGTAATGGAATCACCATAAGAGCACAACTGAGGAACAAATTCTTGTGACTGTAATTATGTGATCCATAACTCTATTGGTCATGTGGCACAGTTGTGCTATAACATTTATACAGGATGCATTCATGTGTGACCCAAGTTTAATATGGCTATGTTGTGATAGAAATGGAGGTGCTCATATGAGCACAATTCGTGTACAAATTAATCATTGTCATCACAATTAGGTGTCAATCATTATTGGGTGCATTCAGGTTGAGTCAAGTTTAACAAGTCACAATGTAATAATATCATGATCCAAGAGTGATTACCTCTTGCTACAATAAAGAGCCTATAACTCTGGTTGATATGCAAAGTGGTTGTGTTATATCAATAATGTAGTGCATTCAAGAACAACCCATGTTTAATGGGATATTCCAGAGAGTGATCAATATTTTCTAAACCTTATGAATGTTACTTAAAAGTGTACAACTTAAACTACAAACTAGTTTTGTTACATACTTGAATGCAATCTTAGGTTACCACAAACTATAATAGCGTGATCTGCTAATAACCATTATGGGAAGTATTAAAGCAAGACCCATGTTAAATACGATACATTTCCCTGATCGGTTTACATACCTTAATGATAAAACACAGGCTTCCCACACACTCTAGGATACAATCCAAGATCATACCACACCTTGTCAAGGAAACTAATTTTCTAACCCAAGATTTAAGGTTGCTTTTTAATACCAACAAAAGCATTGGTAAGAGCATGACTAGGGTACAAACTCTAGGCCTTTGTAGAAACATAAACCGTAACTCTAGTGGATTAGTGAGGTCGCAATACCAAAAAGATTGAGACATTATAGCCAATAACAAGCACACTATGTAGCTCAATGACATTTTCAAATGCAATCTATGGTAAGAAGAATGACAGTCACTTGAGGTGTGACAGTCAAAAAGAGGTTGAGCAGTGACAAGATAATAAAGCTCAAACCTTGCATAGTAAAGTGGAGATTTTAAAGGGTTGGGGCCCTAGCTTGGTTGGCTAAATCTTTCCTGTTGCAAGAGGTTGGTCATGAGGTCTAGTCTCCCCCACCCTCGTGGTACTGGAGGGCATGTCGTGCCAGTGCCGTTGGTCACATTAAAAAGTTTACCAGGCGCACTGCAGTTTATATGGGGTCGTGCTACCCGATTCCTGCAATCTAAAAAAAAAAAAAAGTGGAGATTTTAACAGTGAGTTTCCTTACCCCCTTGCTGACTTTAAAGGTTTTTCAAATGCTATTGACAGTGTTAGACAAGGAAAATGCAATCAAGGAATGACTATCCAAATGAAGTAACAGTGGTAATCATAAGTTCAACGTTTCTTCTTGGCCATTGTACAATGGAGGTAGTGGATTGCATGTTTGAGCAGTGTTTTGAGACTCATCAAATATGGGAGAATAGAAAATAATACCTTGTGGACTATGAAGTAGTGAAAATAAGGTTGAAGGATCTTAAGACCCACAATACCTTGAAACAATGAGTCCCCTGTAGTAAGTAAGTAGGCAGTCTATAGGGCATAGTTTGATTTTATAAAAGGATGCTCATGAAAGGAATCTTCAAGTGACAATGAGTGAGTTGTTTGAGATTGCAGCCGAGGGTGAAATATCCAATCCTAAAGGCAGTTAGCAAAGCAGTAAATGTGCAAGAAAATCAAACCCTACACAACAAAAAATTCACAATTTTATCTTGCATAATGCCTTGAGTTTGAAGACAAAAATCTCATTGCATCTTGATGAAACTAGTGACCTCAATGGTCAATCACTGGCAACCATGATTTTAAAACATGCTATTGTGCTTATGGAGGAAACATTTTAAGCAAGGAAGTGAGTGGTGGTTTGGAACAATGGTAGGTATGAAGGACTTGCTTTATATGCATACTATGTAGTCTAGCTTAAGACAACATTCTTAGAAGAGATTGAAGGTGGATTATGGAACTCAAGGGTTACCATGATAAAGATTAAAGAAAAGATTGAGATCTATTTAAAATCCACTTTCATGAAGATATTAAAGATGTCACATGAAAAACCCTAGTAGTTGGAGTAATGAATACAATGCCAAACAGGACAGTGAGTTGGGGTAGATTTAGGAGATCTCCACATTATCTAATCAAAGGAAAATACTTTATTTTTATATTTTTTAAAATTAAAAGAAATCATTCTAAACCCTATATAGGATACATTGATACTTCAAAAACATCTGAAGGAATTTGAGATTATGCAAATATATGTTAATTAAATACCTAGATTACAAATAGTAGCGCAAATAATGTAACCCTTGTTGAGCAGAGTAGGAATGAGATAAGAAACAATGAATCCTATGCCTCCTATCACACACATCTCCTTACCATTCTCTATCATTCTTTACTGAAACACTTCTCCATTTTGGTGGGCTACGCCTGAAAATAAGGTTTCGACGAAGGTTTTAGAGTATGTTTATTATAATTAAAACTCCATTTTGGCAGGCTACACCTGAAAATAAGATTTTGAAAAAATTTCTAGAGTATGTTTATTAGAGTATTTTGGTGGGCTATTGATTCTTCATTCCTTAAATGATTTGCTAAATAAATGACTAACTATTTAGTAATTTTTATTTGTGTGATTAAATATTTTTTTAGTCAATGATCAAATTAGTCATTTATTTAATCATTTATAGATGAGTTGCAAAAAAAAAGTAGAATTTAGTCATTTTTAGTTGTTGTGACTAAAATTTTTAGTCACCTAGTCATTTATTTGCCAAATTCTACTAGTGATTTATAACATCATAAATATCATATAAAAACATGTACCCCCTCAAGGTTTTTCCTCTTGACTCATCTGAATGCTCACACAATCACACCTTGAATCTCAGGCACCTACAAGTGATCAAACATGTACCATAAATTTTCTATAGCACAAATTGATAAACAATATAATCCACTATGTAGTACATTTTCCATGCTCTCCAATGCCTATTCGAAATTGAAAATCCGATTCTATATGCAAAATTTCTGACCAAAACTATGAAATAGAGAACATCTAGCTTTCAAGTTGAAAAAAATATTAAAACTACAAAATATGGAAACCAAACCTATACCACTATGCAGTTCTTGAAATCACCTTTCCAATTAGTATAAGAAGTCAAAAAAGTGACTTTGTGGGCGAAAGTTATGGAATTTTGAAAAAATGTCCAATTTGGCTATAAAAGGGCTTGCCAGTGGTACCCGAGTTGAGCCACTGATGGCGGTGGCCAGTGGGTGGTGCCTGAGCGGTGGATTCCACAAATGATTGAAATTCATTTAAATTTTCACTTTTCAAAAATGCACACCTCCAGACCTGATTCCACCTTAAAATCTGGTTAAGTATTCTTTGAAGTCCGATAGACTTTTGAACCCAATGAACAAATTAAATTTGTTTTATTATTTTAAAATAATTTTAAACTAATGGTTTTAAAATTGTAAAGGGTAGTTAAACTATTTTATTTTAAGTCGTAGGGCTTCGGTTGGGTCCTGTCGACCTTGCTTGTCGGATGACAACTAGCAGCTGCCAACAGGGTGTTAGCCCTATAGTATCACCCATCACAGGGTATGAGTTGAGGGGTTTGTGGATCCCCCTAAAGCCTATAATATATTTTTTTATTTTTTTTCAAATGATTTTTAAAAACCTTTCAAAATAAATTTTCAATAAGATTTTAATTGAATATTTCCAAAAAAAATATTTAGGCATAGGAATTTAATTTTTAAATATAATTTTCTAGACACCTTAGACGGTCGTACGGTTGGGTAGGGGCTAATTTTTTTTAACTTCTCCAAAATATGTCAAATTTTATATCATTTTCATGTCTTGGGACTCTTGGATCCAATGGTGAGGTCCATTTTGTCTCAAGAGGTCATCCATGAAATTTCCTCTACAAAGCCCTCATATGAAAGCTCAATCCAAGAAACCCTTTTGACCCATATTTTGAAAGCTTCAGATTTGCAATAAACCCAACAAATCTTAACAATCCAAAAGCCCAAATCTACAAACAAACACCTGCAACATGTGTTCCATATCTTGTAATGTCTCAAATATTACATGCATGCCCATGGATTCAACTTTGCACAAATCTACTCAAACAAGGGTTATAACCAAAAACAAGGAAGCTCACACCTCCCATCAACCATGAATAATTTGATACCAGTTGTTAGGAAATAATGCATTCAACCGCAATCTTAATCCATTTCCTAAATAACCCCAAGAGAGATAAACATGCATAAAATTAACCATAGTGCATAGATCAAATAGACAAGCCACAAGATAACACAAGATATACCCTAGAAAAACCCTCAAAAGGAAAAAACCCAGCCTCTGAAAGCATCCATACCCCATCTATTATTTAGCAATAAAGCAATACAAGAGTTACAATGAATACCTTTGAAGCATCAAGCCTCCCAATGCATCCTCATGTGTCCAAGCATGAATCCACACATCCCATGCCATGCTTCACATATGCACTCCTAAAAAAGAATCAATAATGATAGCCCACTCACCCAACCAACCTTAACCATGTGTCACAAAACCACTGATCCCTTTTTAATATTGGGTACTAATTTTTCACTTTATTAATATTTTTCTAATATTAAATTATTATCACATGTCTCCCACACATTAAATAACAATACAATGTTACAATACAACATAAAGTGATCCCCAAATAATTACCTAGTGTGATTAACCACAGCACCTAGGTGCATCACAACTAAATAATTATTTAATTACAACATTATAATATATCAAATTATGCAATGGTGTACAACACCATATCCCAACATCCTTCTCTATGCGATGTATGAAAAAAATTGCATCTCTCCATATGTTGGATAGAGAAGAACCGAGTCATGAGCCATTAAGTTTAACTTCTTGAAGAAAGACAATATTAGGTTTTCATTTAACTATAGCATCTTTCACCTCATATTTGCAAGAGAACTTGTAATATTGACAAGGTAAGAGAACTTTTGATGCAGAAGCATCCCAGGTCAATAGGCGATCAACATCAATAAAAAAAATTCTGATTTGATTTTGTCGTTTTGTTTTCGTTTTATTTCCTTTGTGGGTAGTTCTATTTGATTTATGGCCGATACCAAAAATTTGAATATACAAGTTTCATCTTCTGATCAGTTTCTCTATATAATAAAGTGCCAATTTATTCAAATTCAAGACTTCTTAATGAGAGCTAAAATGGAAAAAGTGGAGATTAAAAATTACAAAAACCAAAAGCAATGGGGAGTTTGAACAGTTACAAAGAGAATATAAAGAGACATTATTCAAAACACATAGGTAGAATGTCAAGGGCATCAAAAATCAAGTGATAAAATGCATATTTGGAAAAGTGAAGAGTGCGCCTGGGTGAGAAAACAAGATCCATTCCATAGCTCCAATATGAAGGTAGATTAATGGGTTAGCATTGCTTGTTTGAAACAGATGAAACATGGCAAGTGAAAGCGAGGGCACTAGGCCAACCGAGAAAAATATTGTATTCAATATTTTCTTGAGTTTAAATGTGTTGGCAGGATACAAAGAAGGACACACCAAAAGGTGAGAGGGAGGAACACACATATTAGAGGAAAATTTTAAGAAGTTAAAATACATTAAAAGGCAGTTAAAAGGCTGATAGGACTTAGAGAGGGGAGAAGAGGAAGATTTTTGTGGTAAGAGAAAGAATCTACGACAGATTAGAATTGAAACAACAAATAGAAGATGACACTTAATGAAGGATGCAAAATTAAATTTTGAAACTGAACGCAGAAGGCCTATGACAGGGTATACCACGTGGAGGTAAAAAGACCATCGAGGGGTGCTACAAATTAGCAAAGAGAATACAAAAAAAATCTATGGTAAAAGTATTAGTAAAGAAGGCATTGCATAGCCTGATGAATCACGGTCGCAACTAGGTGAGTAGGGAAGTATATGGGAAAGAAATAATAAGTTTTTATTTTTAATTGAATGACAAAATCCATTAGAGGAGATGCATCAAATACACTGCATTAAAAGTCTGAGTGCAAAGATTATTAAAATGAATATGAAAAAATGTATGTGGATTTAATATCTCAGAGGGCATGTATTCAAACAAGGGGAGCATGTATACACAAATCCAAAATGGAAGTTGGATGATACATTAGTGTAAGAGGATAAAATTTGTATTTTGGATAAATGTTGAAAGTTAGAACACATTGTGGTGTGAAAGAAATCTATATATAAAAGGAGGGTGATATCTAATGGAAACGAAGGAGGCACAGTCTAGGAAGAAAAAAGAGGATGTCTTCATAAGAAGGGTCGAATCATACCATTGCAGATTAGCAGAATTTTGTAGAAGAAATTACGAAGGAAGTTTTTCATGCTTGACAATATTCTTGAAGATGTAGGTAAACCAAAGGAGGGATTGTCTGGATGAGTTGAGGGAGATGAAGAGTTGGAAATCAAAGAGGCGATGGAGGTGCCTACCATTTGCAATGTAATCTTCAGAATAATAGAATTATCTGATTTCATGTTTGAATATGCTATTGCATAATTGTAATTGATTTAAATTGACATAAGTTGTTGTCAATTTTGGATTAATTATTTTTTGAGTCGTTTGTAATATGAGCTTTTGTGGTTTTGAGATGAGATTTTTTTTCTTCTTCTTCATCAATTAGTATCAGAGCTAGAGGATCTGAGCATGCGGATAGAGCATCGAGAGAGAGGTTTTTTGCACCAAGACCTGCAGGTGGAGAGGAAAGTGTATAGGGGTTTTGGGGGCACAAGCAGATCGTTGAACGTGAGGTAGCTTGTGACAAAACATGCGGTAGTGGAAGCACAATTAAGGAGCTCAAAAGTATCATTGCAGGTGTGTGGAGTCCTGCATGTTTGAAGGCTGGAAAGCGTAGAATTGGAAGCAGGAGAAAAGCTCAAAAGTATCGTTGTAGGTGTGTGGAGTCCTGAACGGTTGAGAGTGGGAAGTACAAAAAAAAGTGTTGAGGAAGTGACAAATTATAGCAAACGAAGTGGAATATTCATGAGATCATGGTATGATTATAACATGGAGGTTGGAAGGGAAAAAATTTTATAGAGAAATGCCAGAGGAGGGCATGGAGAGAAGAGGAAGAGTATTTGGTAGAGGAGGTCGGGCTATTTGGCGGAGGAGGTCATGCTTTCAGTGATGGAGTTCCCTGGAGATTGTTGCAAACTCAAAGGGTGATTCTATCACCTGACTCTACCTTTGTGAGCTTATGCTCACAATTTTTCTTACCCAACATGTCTGATGCAAGAGCATCCTGGGTCAACAGGCAATCAACATCAAAAAAAAAAAAAATTGATTTGATTTTTCTATTTTGTTTTCATTTTCTTTCCTCCGTGGGCAGTTCCATTTGATTTGATGGTTGATAGAAAAAAATTGAATATACAAGTTTCATCTTTTGAACAATTCCTTTGTATAATAAAGTGCCAATTTAGTCAAATTCAAGACTTCTTAATGAGAGCTAAAATGAAAAAAATTGAGATTAAAAATTATGAAAACCAAAAGCAACGGGGAGTTTGAATAGTTACAAAGAGAATTTAAAGAGACATTATTCAAAACACAGAGGAAGAATGTCAAGGGGCATCAAAAATCAAGTGATAAAATGCAGATTTGGAAAAGTGGAGAGTGTGCCTGGGTGAGAAGACAAGAGTCATGTCATAGCTCTAGTATGAAGGAAAATTAATAGGTTAGCATTGTTTGTTTGAAATAGATGAAACATGGCGAGTGAAAGTGAGGGCACCAGGCCAGCTGAGCAAAAGATTGTATTACAGGTTTTCTTGAGTTTAAATGTGTTGGAAGGATACAAAGGACATGCCAGAAGGTGAGAGGGAGGAACACACATATTAGAGGAAAATTTTAAGAAGTTAAAATACATTAAAAGGCAGTTAAAAGGCCAATAGGACTTAGAGAGGGGAAAAGAGGAAGAGTTGTGTGGCAAGAGGAAGAATATATGATAGATTAGAATTGAAAAAACAAATAGAAGATGGTGCTTAATGAAGGAAGCAAAATTAAATTTTGAAACTGGACGTAGAAAGCCTGTGACAAGGTTTACCACGTGGAGGGAAAAGACCATAGAGGGGTGTTGTGAATGAGTAGAGAGAATACAAAAAAATGTATTATAAAAGAATTAGTACAAAGAAGGTGTCACATAGCTTGATGGAGTAGGGCCATGACTAGGTGAGTAGGGAAGTATCTGGGAAAGAAATAATGTTTTGATTTTTAATTGAATGACAAAATCCAATAGAGGAGATGTGTCAGTAGGTTGCATTAAAATTTTGAGAGCAAAGATTATTACAAATGAATATGAGAAAATGTATGTGGATTTAATATCTTGGAGGGCATGTATTCAAACAAAGGGAGCATGGATACACAAGGCCCGAGTAGAAATTGGATTATACAACAGTGTATGAGAATAAAATCTACATTATGGATACATGTTGAAAGTTAGAACACATTGTGGTGTGAAAGAAATCTGTAGATAAAAGGAGGGCGATATCTAATGGCAATGAAGGAGGCACGGTGTAGGAAGAACAAAGAGGATGTATTCATAAGAAGGGTCAAATCATACCATTGAAGATTAGCAAAGTTTTATGGAAGAAATTGCAAAGGAATTTTTTCATGCTTGACAATATTCTTGAAGATGGAGGTAAACCAGAGGAGGGATTGTGTGGACGAGTTGAGGGAGATGAAGATTTGGAAATCAAAGAGTCAATTGAGTTGCTTTCCATTTGCAATGTAATTTTTAGAATAATAGAATTATTTGATTTCAAGTTTGAATATGTTATTGCACAATTGTAATCGATTTAAATTGACACAAGTTATTGTCAATTTTGGATTAATTATTTTCTAAGTCGTTTATAATCTAAACTTTTGGGGTTTTGAGATGAGAGTTATTTTTTTTCTTCTTCATCAACTTTGAACCAAAATTATTAGGAGACCTTTTTTTATATTGGTGTATGATTAAATATTTTCTTTGTTGTAATTTGTACTCATATAAAAAATTCTTATAGACCATAGTGTTGATAGTCAATATAACACAACAACATTAAACAAAATATTACTATTCTATTTCTCCTAAAAAAGAAAGATAACATGTAGCCATCTAACTCCCAAGGTCTTGGTAGTTGGTTCTCAACTATTTTGACAAGCACTTGGTTATACCCAAAATAGCCATCCAAGAATGACATCATATGAGATTTGTTGACAGTTTGTAACACCTCATCAAGAGAAGGAAGTGGATAGTTATCCTTCTCGAAGGCTTTGTTTAGGTTCCTGAAGTCAACACACAGTCTGATCTCCCCACTTTTCTTACGTACTGGAACTAAATTGGCAACCCAAGTGGAGTGTCGTACTGGGAAGATGATTCTTGCTGACAAAAGCTTTTGCACTTCCTTATGTATTAATGGCTCGATCAAAGCATTGACCGGGCACTGCTTTTGATGAAAGGGCTTCGCTTTTGGCTTCAGAGGTATTGTATGTGTGATCACAAAGGTGTCAAAAGTCTTTAAATCTTCATAACTCCAGGAAATTGCCACAATGTCTTCTTTTAACACCTTAATTATTTCATTTATGATCTCCTCAGGCCAGGTCTTGCCTATAAGAACATTTCTTTCAGGACCTGAATCAGCCAAATTAATAGATTCGTACTTCCCTCCATCACTTTGCGTTGGCACTCTCTCCCGAGTCCGAGGATCAGAATCAAATATTATTTCTAAAGCTACCATTCCCTTGGGAATGTTGTTTCTTTTCAAATTCATTATTCCTTCAGTATCACAACCTTCAGGGTCCCATTCTCCCTGATCTCTATCTGATTCATCTATGATTTGTCCTTTGAAGACATCAAAACTTGCCAAGAAGGCGAGTATGTGTTGGTCATCATCGAAGACCTAAAATTTTTGGACATTATCCAGGATTGCTGGGATTGAAACTAGTTCAACTAAAAATATTTTCAACTTGGAGTCCTGCATAGGCTCCAGAGTACTAGCAGTTACTGCCAAGGCATCTGCAATCTGATTTTGTTCCCTAGGAATCAAAGTGATTCCAAAAGCATCAAAGTCCTTAATCAAATTCCAAACTCTATTTTTGTAGGCAGCCAATATTTTACTATGACAAGTATATTGGTTGTGGACCTGCTTGATAATTACTTCATAATCTCCCATAACCATGAGAGATGTGACCTTTTTTTGATGGGAAAACATCAGACCTCTGTGCCCAAGGAGCATAATCCTGCAATGCCCTTGCAACCATTTTATAAGGTAAGAACATTCGCCCAATGGGCTTTGGATTTTGTAGGGGTAATTAGTCCTAACTCTTCTATAGGACATACGTTTATCATAATAGGTACAAACTACTACATGCACTGGACTGAGGCTCAACCATGCAAAAATAGCACCACAGAGGTGGTGATCAAATTTCTTAATGACAACATTATCACCAGGTTTGGAGTACCCTTTGCCTTGGTGTGTGATAATGGCCCCACTTTCTCATCTGCTGAATTTATACAATGGGCCTATGAGCATGAAATCATTTTGAAGTATTCATCCAATTATTACCCATAGGGAAATGGGGTAGTAGAATCTACCAATAAGAAACGGTTGGAGGTAATGAAGAAATTGTTAGTAAACAATCCTAGAGACTGGCATACCCAGTTGAGATTTTCCTTATGGGCAGATTGAACCCGTATTAAGGTTGCTCTAGGAAATTTTTCATTTAAATTAGTCTATGGCCAAGAGCCGATTTTCCCCATACATTTGCAGATACCTGTTCTCAGGTTTATGCAGGAGTTTTATTCGAAGGATGATCGGATAGAGGTAAGGCTAAATAACCTTTTAAACATGGAAGAATAGAGAGGCGCTGCTCTACAATAGTTCTTCAAGCATTAGGCTATTGACAAATGTTGGTTTGACAAAAGAGCTAAGATTAAGGCATTCAGGATATCAGATCTAGTGTTGTTGTGGGATAAGGCTAAAGAGAAAAAAGGTAATCACCAGAAATTTGATAGACTCTGGCTAGGTCTATACCAAATAGCAGAGATATTGGGTGAGAACACTTTTCGCATGACCACCTTAATGGGAGAACCTGTTCCATTGCTAGTCAATTAAAAGTTTCTCAAGCATTACTTTGGTTTGTAAAGGTTTGAGTTTTGAATTAATTGTATATATGTATTTTGTGTGATTATTTGTTCTTTGTTTTCGTTGGTTGTTTTCCTTTTTGTTCTTTCTTTCTTTTGGTTTGTTTGTGGTGTTTTGTGTTTCTTTTTTTCTTCTTCTTCTTTGGGGACTCTCTTTTCTTTCTAGCTTGAAATATAGGGGTTGTTATTCGAAGTATGCCATAGCCACTAGGAGAGAAATTGATTTGGGCATTTTTAGGCATATTTGTCGAGAGATTTCGTTCTAAAACTTATGTCTTATGGTCATTTTAGCATTAGTTTGAAATCCTATTAAGAGTAAGGTATATTGTAGATAATGTTGTGCCCTCAACACACACGCCCCATTCAGAATGGGGACCCTCCCTTTTCTTCTCCTTGCTGGGTCGTTTTATCGCCACCTCATTTTGCGTGCCCTTATTTTTTGGTCCTAATTGGTCAACGTGCTTCCAAAGTCTCATCTTGAGTTGACCGTGTTTTATCCCCCCCAAATTTTACTAAGTCCTAGTCCTTTGAGGAGTTTCGCTAGTAGTTTGCTCTTGCCAGCGGCCTTGAGACCTAGTGGGCCCACCCTGCCAGGTTTCCCTTGTCTGGTTTCCATCGGGTGTTCGCTATCCTAAACGACTGAACACTTTCGCCTTCCTGTGCCCGAGGACCCGGCTTCCTGATTTTCGTCCCTTATGAATTACAATGAAAATGGATTGCCTTTTTCCCTGTCGGAACCAATCTTCTGGACTTCTTTGCCCGGAGTTCCGCATTGACTTTGTTGTTTCTGATGGCCAACCTATGATGACGCTCCGCCCCCCAGACCCCACACTCCCTTTTGTTGTTGGTTGAAAATGACAAAATTTGAAGCAGTCACCAAGTCATGTCCCTCCGGCCTCTGGGCCCCGAACCTCTTCCCACCGTTCGAGAATTTAAACTTACCAACCCTCCTGTCATCCAAACGAGCATTAATGGGCATATTAAATGCTAATTAGGGGTATAAATATCTGGTTTGACCTATCATTTTCATATGTCAGGTTGGCCAGAGAAGTTCAGAGTGATTTTTAAGGAGACCAGTGCCTTCGTCGCCCATCGCCATCATGCCCATTGTCGTCGTCTACTGATCCTTCACAGATTTGACGACCTCTTTCATTGAGTTTTTGAGGTAGGTTCGTCGTCCACCTTCCCGTAAGTTTTTTTGTGATTTTACACTTAAATGATGAACAAACATTGGCTACTAATGCTTTAATTAGGTAAAACAAGATAACACCTAAAAAACCCATTTGTTGAAATTCTAGAAAAACCTCCTAAACATCCTCGAAGACAAATCTGGAACTCTTCCTTGTCACCGCCATTCTTCACGCAGGGAATTCATGCCCTCTGGACCTACGTCCTCTCGTCGCCATCGAAAACTTAGAAAACAATCAAAGCGTCCAAATGACGAGATTCCCTCTCAGGCCCATGACCTCAGACCTCCTTCAGTGGATCACTTTTGGACTTAAACTAAACTTGAAATTCAGCCTCCATCTCTACTTCCCAGGCCCACTCCCGTGGGATTCCATCCCTGGGATGTCGTGTTGCTTTCGCATTTTGAAATGGCGACATTGCCCCATCCACCCGAGCCCCGGAGCCCACCTCGCCTTTTGTCGATCGGGGTTAAACCAACAAAATGAACTATTCCCTCATGTCCTTGGGCCCCAGTTCGTGGATTTCTATGGTGACTTCGTTGTTTCAAATGTTCATCTGGTAACATCCTTCCACCTCCTAGATCACGAGCCTCCATTTTTTGTGAAGACAATCAACAATGAACTTAGGAGTCCTTGCCCTTGTCGAGCTCCGTCCACCGAGATTCTATCCCATCTCAGTCGACACGAAAAGGGAAAAGTACGTTCATCTTTCCGACCCCCAGGGTCTGTCATCTTGATTTCCTATAACTTAGCAAAGAAAGTTGGAGGCCAATCTCGATGCCGGGTCCAGCCCACCGAGCCACCCCTGCCAGATTTCTGTTCAATGATCATCGTTTCAAACGGAATAACACCAACAACTTCCTACCCATTGAGACCCAAACACTTTGAAGTTAGGAGGCACACTGACCTCCCTTCAGCCTCCTAGGTCCCGGACCCCAGAATTTCATTTCCTTTTGGTTGTTCCAATGGCTAAGCCCTGACAGCTTTCCGGCCTTGTACCTCTAGATGCTCCCAAAGTGGCCTAAATGACCTTCAATTCAAAAACTAATCTCGACCCATCTGCTTAAATTCAACCTTCTCCTACATTGGCCTTTTAAATGATCAAAATTTGAAGCTGAGGGAAACCACCCAGGTTGCCCCACTCTGTTCGCCCTTTGATCAACATTCCTGCTAGGGAAGTTTAGTCCTTTAGGCTCGGGTTGTCCAAAATCCCTCTAGGAAATTGCCAATGATGTCTTGAAGTAAAAGTTTTATTTTATGAATGATATATCATCTAATTGGACTTCATTTATAGGATTATGACTAACATTCATGTTTTCATGATTAGTTATGCTCATTGTGCCTTGTTTGCAGGATATATGGAATTGGGTGCAAGACCCTCGGGGGCAGCTGCAGAGAAAGACAAAGGGAAAAAAGTGGGAAAGGTTCCTCATGGAAAAGAGGACAAAGACCAGATGAAGTTCCAACTCCAAGGAGAGCCGTTACAATAAAAAAACATCATGGACTCAAAGGAAATAAAAAATACCAATATCGGCCATGTCGATGTTGACGAATTCAAGCGGAGGGTCAGGATCCATCCTAAGATCGATAATGCAAGATTAATCAGAAAAAGTGGAATTGCTAAGGCTGCAGGTTTTCCTCCGTCCCTTGTAGCCCCTAAATTAGTCATGGACTATCGGTAGGCATATCAGCCAGAGACACGGACCATAGTTGATAGAGATGGAAACATCCGTGTTGATATGTCGGCTGAATCGATAACAAATACTTTCCACATGCCTACCTTCGAAACAATGGAAATGCCAACCATTGCAAAATGTAAGGCAACATGGGACAAAGACCCCACTGGCTGTAAGAAGCTTATAAACCAATATTTTCTTAAAGAGAAAAGGGGTAGCACCACAAAGGTTCCTCAAGAGCTCTTTTGCAGCGACTTCCACGAGGACTACCATGACTTGGTGACTCTATTGAGCAGGGTGATGGGCCTCCCCACTGCCACATATTTTTAGGAGTGGATGGCATATTTCATAGAGTAGATCCTTCGTGGGGAGGAGGATGTTACCACAAAATCCTCATTCTACTGGGGATGAATAATAAGTGATTGCTTCTACGAGCAATTCATGAATGTCAAAAAGACCTCCAAATTCTACATGACCTCCTATCTTGTTTACTCATTGGCTGAGTAGAGGTAGTACATTGGATTGTTTGTGGCCCCTGATGAGGAACTAGGTCATGCGTTGAAGGTTTATGACAAATATTACTAGCTACAGTTAATGAACTTTAAGGAATACTACAGAGTGAATGACGCCTTTGTGGGTCACATTATCAGATTACTTGGAGGGGATTTTGAAAGAAGGATCTCTCACAGTGCTCAACCATTCTTGAAACAATACACTTTCATGTTCATCCAATACCCCAAGTTTACCTACATTCGTGCCCATGGTTACACAGAAAGGCTGAATAAGTTGCCCCGATACCCCAACAACCAAATCATACTGTTAGAGCTCTCCCAACAGTTGTAACATGTGCATTCAGTCCTCAACGGTAGACATTTGGCAGGGATCCCTTATCCCTTAACTTTCGGTCAGGGAATGTACAAATTGCAGACCTCCGAGTGTGTTGGGAATTCAGAGAAGGAATTAGTAGAATATCATTTCCGCCTACACACTGCTCACCCACGGATGGATCTGTATGGGAACATAAGAAAAGTACTAGGACCAGGATACACCCATTTACACCACATAGAAGATTTCTGGGAAATTTGCCAAGATGATAAGGAGGTACGAGTGAGGCATTACATGTGGATGACTATGTACTTTGTAAGAAGGGTGAATATCCATCCAATACCTGACCAGGTTGAAGAGGATGAAAGCACCGTCATGGATCCTAGGTACAACGTAGTCGCTAACTTGCCACTGCCAACAATAGATTGGGACATGAACAAGAGGTCGATGACCTTGATATTATAACCAAGCTCGTCGAGGCTCACACTAAAGAATGGGTCGATGGAGAGGTGGCCCAACTAAAGCAACAAGGGGTAATACTGACATATGGAGGGATCAAGAGTGAGCCTAGTGCTATAGAGGATGCTGCTGCTACAACCTCAACAAGAGAGACATCCAAATCTCCTCCGCTCACGAGATCTAAGAAGAGGAAAGAGGTCGAGGCGGAGCGTAACCAGACCCAAAGGTGTATTCAAGGAAAGATTAAAAAATTTTGCCCTCAAAGAAGCATAAAAGGATGGGAAGCATCGCAGGACTACCTGTAATTCAGGAGGATCCCCTTCATAAAGGTGAGGAAGGGAAAACAAATCAGCCAAAATCTCCTTCAGCTATCCCTACTTTTTTCGCTCTTCCATCCATTTCTCAAGCCATGATTGGCACATCCCAACTTGCGGTGGAAATATCGGTCCACCTCGCCTCCTCTTCGCCAACTGGGCCCGTGATATTGGTTGACTCCTCCTCTGCCACAACTTCTCTAATTTCTTCTTCCTCCATGTCACACACTACATCGCTTCCACTGGCAACAATGACAATACCCATGCCTGCACTCACATTGCTAGAGGATTTCTTGCGGCACATGCAAAGTACCCCCTCTGATATTTTCCAAATATTTTTGGATCCCACCATCCAAGCTACCTTGGCGCAGGTCCTCACCAATGCTTCACCCTCGAAACCTCCAATGGGACCACCAACAATGAAGGACACAATGCTAATCTCTGAGGAATGGGAGAAGTGAGAGACATAGACTACAAAAGCATTAGAGGAGGAAGTAGATGAGTACCATGAGCACCCAGAATATGAACACATGAAAATTGATAGGGTGATTTATGAAGAGGAAGAAACAGGATCTTCTAAGAGCGATGATGAAAGAGATCCCGATACTGAAATTGTATGAACATTTGATGATGATTTTGAGGAGGAAATGGCCTAGAAATTGAAAGATGTCAAGGAAGAAGTAGAAAGGACTCCTCCAAGAGAAGAAGGGAAAGAAAGTGACAAGACAATAGAAAATGTGGAACTTCCTACAAGGGAACAATAGGAGGATGTGTCACCTCCTCACAAAGAAGAAGAGAATGCAGAGGAGCAAAAACATGAGGCTGATGGTCAGATTGCCAAAAACCTCAAAATTGAAAAGCCTAAGGAGCACGGACATGAGGATGAGCATGATGACAAAGGGGAGGAGGAGGCTGAAAGGGAAGATAGTCCCAAGGAGCACTTGCCCACCAAGTCCCTGATCAGGCACATAACATTCACCCAAGATTCTGATGAGGATGAAGAAGATACAAAGAAGTCCCAAGGAGCACCTGCCCACCAAGTCCCCGATCAGGCACATAACATTCACCCAGGATTCCGATGAGGACGAAGAAGATACAAAGGCAGAAGAAGAGGCTCCTAAGGAGAAGGAGATTGAAATCAGAAAAGGTGAAGAAGAAGGTGATCGTTAACCATCTAGAGAAAAGGCTCAGATGTCTGAATGGCTGGAAAAATAACTTAAAAAGAGGGCTCTTGCCCTGAGCAGTCCGAGAATGAGACTAAAAGCCATCCTATCCAAGGCACATATCACTACCAAAAGGGAGAAGAAGCCAAAGGTTAGATCCAAAGTAACAATGGGTGTTTCCATATCTAGGACCGTCTAGGTGGCTATGCCCATAGTAGGAGAAGAGGGGGTAAGTTATAATATTTTTACTATTGACCTAGGAACAACTACAAGGGAACAAAAAGTGGAACACCTCCAGGAGTCTGTCGCTACCATGGTGCATCTTATACAATAAGACAAAGTTTCAAAGGAGTTTAAAGCATAGGTAGCTGATCTAACATCATACATCCAGCAATGGTCTTCGGTGGAAGAAGCACCTACCACATCCACGGTCCACCACAACTGTTGTCTAAGGAATAGGTTGATAAGTTGGAAAGGAGGAGGAATTTAGACAGGACTACAAAAAGCTAGTTCTAATAGGTTCTATACATCAGAAACATGGGCATTGGTTGGGCTGTCAGGACAACCAATAAATTCCTAGACTTACAATAGTCTCTTGAGAGCACAAGGAAGCTCTACTCTGACTTCCCAATGAGGTATGAGTCTACCTATCCAAAGATCTAGGCTATTCTCAAGCTGCCAAGAGTGACATGGGAAAAGGAGCTCACGTTCAAGAGGGATGATCACTAGCTCATGGATGTGTGGAAGTGGGACTTTGAGTACTAAAAAGAAAGATTGGAACAAGTGATCAATATAGTGGATCCAAATATTAAATGGGTCAAAGAGATTAGGGAAGATTGCACCCGATACTTGAAGCTAATGATAAGCTATGAGATGCCCATCATACAAATGGACCCAAATAAGATAAGGCCTCACTTCCAGAAGAGGATGGAGGATGGGATGTCAGAGGAAATAACCACAAATTTCATGAGTTTTTCCTCTCGAGCCTTCGCCCAATCAGAGTTGTTCTGGGACCACACTATTAAAAATGAAGACTAGGAAAAGCTCACTGAGCAATCCAAAGAATGGAGTTATCAAGTGCTGCGATCTGAAATCATAGATGTTGATAAACTCCAACCATTAATTTTGAAGTTCATGGAGTATACAACCTTGAAGAAACAAGAGGGCAACTTTCCTTGAAGAAGCAAGAAGGCAACCCTGTTATTAATGAAGACTTCTTGATAGAGTAGCTACAACAAAAGGGGATATTAGCAAAAAGACAAACTGCTACAGTGTTATCACTAGAGGACAAAATACAGATAAGGACAAGGTTATATTTTAAATTGTAATATATTGGAGGGTAGGTAGAACCCTAAGTTTTAGTGAATCTTGGCCACACAATGAGATTAAATCCTGGCCATTCATCCTACTTTTTGGACACTATAAATGGGGGGTCTCCTCTCATTTTCAAGAGAGAGTTGAGTTGTTGTAATGACATGTTGTAAAAATTTCTAATGAAAATACATTGACTTGGTGCATTTTCTGAGTTTCTCTACATGTTTCATGATTCAATCTCCCATTATTGGATGTTTTAGTTAAATTTCATTGTTGCTTTATTTAGCTTTAAATTGCTTAGATAGATTTTGGTAATGCTGTTCTGTGATTGTAGAAATTTTTTCTGTGTTGATGCCTTCCAGTCCATACTTTTTTCCATTTGTTGTTGGTAAATGGTCTTGGAAAGTTAGTCTGGGCTAAAACTTTAAGCTGCTCTAAATCTTCATCTTTATTCATGCATATATGTGGTGGATGAATAGTGAAAAATTTGCAAACCTTAGAAGATAGCACAAGTTTCATGAGATTATGATTGTTTTTGGTTAAGTGAGATTTCGTTTGAAGGGAGTTGTCCACAGTAGAATCTCCATGATCACTGTTCATAGTTAGTTGCAGATCTAAGAACCTTCCCTCTTCCCTGCACTTTTTCTTTTTTTTTTAGAAACAACCTATACTAAGGTTCATTGCACATTGTAAAGCCAAAAATTAAGAAAATACTAAAGTTTTAGATTGTTGTTCGAACCTACAACAAAGTGCACCTTAACTCCCATCTCAGGAACTTTAGATTTTAAGATCCACTTTGCATCTAGCTATGTAAGTTTGCCCTGTGATTACCAAAAAAACCACATCAAACATCAACTGAGGAATTCCATGCAAGTCATGACCTGACACCCGAGAGACCTTGGGGTGATTTTTAGCAACTGGTTGTTGGAAGTCTCCTTTCAAGAGAGGTAGTGCATCTATGCACTACCTGTGTTGAGAAAGTGTGCAAAACCACCCATCAACATATAACTTCATGAACTATCATTGAAATCTGTCACAAAATAGATAAAATATCTGACTAAAAGGTGCCTATTCATCTCAAGGTGATTAAATCTCTAATTCAAGTGAAAAATATGATTCCCAAAGCTGTCATAAGGTCCACTATAGTTCTCAACCCATATTTTAGACTAGTAATGTTTGAGCATTGAGAAAGTTATTAAAAGAATTTCCACAAGTGAAGCCTGTTAAAAAAGAAGAGAAAACTATTGAAATAAAGGAAAACTCAATATTATATGGGTAATTCAAGTATCTCTATCGGGGCTATGGACGCCTGACTGGCACTAGAGCAATGCTTTGAGAGAACTATAGGTATCTTCATCAGAGCTATGGATGCTTGACTGGCAGTGGAGCAATGCCTAGGATTTCATTGCACGACAATTAAAGGACTCAACCTATGTAGATTGGATCTTAGATATAGTTGTTTAGGTGTGGAGAAAGCTCAAATAAAGAAGGATACACCATATACATGCACACACTCAAATTCAAGAGTATTTTATGTTGGTTTACATTTGAGATTCCAGCTCAACTTTACTTAAATTTTCTAATCACACTTAAGTTAACATGTTTCATAAATCAGAAGTTTTTGGGTGACTGAATTCTTCAATATCTTAAAAATGGGTAAATCATTTTCCTATTCGAGTCACCATTTGTTATGCCTTGCATAACCACCTCATTATTAGTTTGGAACAAAATGGCCCCCCCTAAGAGTTGTTTGTTTTGTTTGTGGTTTTGTTTGGGTCTTAGAAGTTGTTTGTTTTGATCCTAAGTCTTTCTTTCTTTTTTCCTCTGGCGGAAGTGGAGCCGGAACCAAAACTGGACTTTGAACTTTTCCAAAGTTCCTAGTTCGGATTTCGTTCCAACTTCAGGTCCACCTTCTCTTCCATGTTTCCTTTTGTTTTCTATCAATTTTTCTGACAGTCTTGGGTTTGTTTTATCCCTTGGTTTTTTTTTTTTCCTTGCATCTTGTTTTGCCTGGTCGGAAGTGGATCCAAAATTGGAACATAACTTGGAATTTCCTAAATTTCTAGTTTTTGTTCTTGTTTTGATTCTGACTTCGCCCGTTTTCTTTATGTTTGTCTCCATTGGTGTTTGGGCCAGGTCTGGTTCTTGTTCCAGTCCCGCTTCCCTTCTTTTTTTTGTTTGTCCTTGTTTCATTTCTTGTTTCTTGTTTGGGAGCAGAAACGAGATTGGAAACAAACTTTGTACTTTTCCAATGTTCCCAGTTCGGTTTCATTTCCATTTCTGCCTCCCCTCCTTTGATTTCTTTTCTTCGTCATTGTCTATGTTGTGGGACCAGAGCCGGGTTTAAAGGTGGGTAAGGAACTTGTGAGAGTTTATTTATATGAGTTCGTTTCTAGGTCCGCGTTCATGCTGCTTTAGGTGTTCATGGGACTTAACCATCTGTTCGCGTTGTTTGTTCCACCTCTTATCAATCATATTAATGGCATTAATTGCAGCCTCTTCGCACACGCGAAATTGATCTTAAATTCCTAATCACGTTTAACTTGCTCATTATCTTTGTTATTCGAGACGTTTAAGCACACCAGAGCCATAAGAAATTCGAGAGGATCAATTGGATTACGGAAGTGAGTTGCGGAGCAAATCTTGGTCAAATTTTGGTCATTTCTTAAGAGCGGTTTAAGGTAGGTTTATTTTCTCTTTTTTTTCCCGTTTCGCGTTGTTTTTTTGTGTGTTGTGTTTTGGCACATTTGCAAAAGTCTTGTTTCTGTGAATTCTTCACTTGTTTCTTATTCCTTTTCTTTTTTTTCTCTTTGCTTTTTATTTTTTGTTCTTTCCCATTCCATTTTTGTTTGTTTTCCATTCATCATTTTCTTTTTGCTTTCGCTTTCATGAGGGGTGCGTTTTGTCGTGCCCTTGTTCTTAATTAGGGTTTCAATGTGTGAGGGTTTTCTGTGCTTAAATGATGGAGCTCATTTTGAAAACCTTTTTCTCATTTCAATCTCGTGTTGACTCTATGTATTTTGTGTTGGGCTTTTGTGATGCCCTAATTTTTAGAGTTGGCATGTCGAGCAAGCTAGGGATTGCTCGACAACCTTTACAAAATAGTCTTTTCCTAGGGTTTAAATTGGTTTTTGTATGGTTGAGCTATTGGGGGGTTAAGCCTTTTGTTTGGATTTTCTTGTAGGCCCATGTGACCCAGGTCTTTAAAATACATGTGACTGTGTCTTTTGAAAATGCCCTCAGTTTTGCATATTGAATTGGCAGGAGTGGACCCAGGAGTGAACTTGTCCCGAAGTTGTTTTCCATTTGGATTAGACCCTAAAATGATTCCGCTTCTGATCGTTACAGTATTGAGTCCTTATGCTTGTCCTTGAGCGGAATTGGAGCTAGGGTGGAAGTTAAACTTGGAACTACTGTTTAATTTCTTGTTTTGTTTCTATTCTGGTCCCAGTTTTGATTTTGTCCTAATTTTGGTTCCAACCCCACCAGTGTTGAAAACTGTTTTATGTCCTTGGTGCTTCTATGGTTCTACCTCTGATAAAGGTTGAAGTTTGGTTAAGTTTAAACATTTTTTCAAAGGGATAGAGGTTGGTATGTATTGATGTATTGATTTCTATGTGTTGATCATCTAACACAGGAGTTTATTGCAGAGTTTAAGAAATTTCTGGAGCATCAGACGAGGCTTCTCAAAGGAGCCAACTTGCAAAAACTTCAAGGAAGGGAGCTAGGCTGAAAAGGATTAAAGTAGAACATCTTCCCTATACTCTAAGGTGCAAACATAAGGAGGCTACCCTTACCCCCAACAAGGTTGATTCTGATTGGGTGGATATTACATACACCAACTTAGGCCCTTTTAACTTTGAGGAGTTGGTGGATGAAACTTTCAATGAAGATGTTACACCAAGGGCACAAAGGATTGCTCAGTCTAGATTGGCAGACCCTGCACTATTCCCTTTATCCATTCAGTGTCCAAAATTGGTATTAGCAGTTGCTAGCACTTACAATCTTGCTACTAGGCAGTGTATGGATTCACAAGGGAATGTTATTATTGATCTAACATCTCAAATGTTCAGGTTCATGTTTGTTGCACCCGTTCCTCAAAATCCTAAGCAGTTGAATGAAGCAGAAGCTTTGAAGCTTTACAGTAGCAACAAAGAAACCAATAGATCCTACATGAATAAGCATTGGATGAGGATAGAGAAAAATTCTCTAACCCATCTTCCTGACCAACCAAAAAGGGAAGATTTCAATAAAGAAATTGGGGACATAATCATGTTGCTTTCTAGGGTGTTTGGAAAAAGGGATGCTTCACAGTTTAAAGAATGGATGTTCCCATTCATCCATGCTATCTTGGAAGGTAAACAACAGTTTGACTAGCCAATGGTGGTGTCAAAAAGTATACATAATCAGATTCTCAAAGTGAGAGAAACCAAGAGTTTCTTTATGACCTCTTATGTGGTCTATGCAGCTGCCCGAATGGGGATCTTTCCAGGACTTAATAGAGTTGGTATATTGGGAGAGGCCCAAGGACAAAATAAAGTATGTGAACACTATAATCAGCTAACCTTGCAGGAATTAGAGTCACATTATAGGAGATTTAATGATTCCTTTCTTTGTGTCATCATTAACAGGCTTACTGGTGATGCTAGATACAAACTTAGCAGGGAGGCAATGACCTTTATCAATGAATGGGGACACTAGTTTATCCAATACCCCGCATTCACTTACTTTAGATTAAGAGGCTTTGATGGTCATCCTCATTTGCTTCCTAGGTGTTACGAAAATAGAATTGTTTTAATGGAGTTTATATATCAGGCTTTGGTGGTTAATTTCAAATTTGGCACCAAACACAAGACTAGTGGCCACAAGTTTCCAATGAAGTTGGGTGAGTTTAGTTGTCCACACATTGTGGCAGCTAAGGATATTTGTGATGAATTAGTTTATTTGAAATTGGGCTTGTACACTTCTAGGAAGCATTATGACACTGTGCACAAGATGCAGGCTTTGCTTCCCAGTCTATTTGACAAGCATTTCAATCTATTGGAAGACTTTTGGATGGATCTACAAGATGATTATGATCTCTGAAGGAGAAATTATGAAAGAGTTCCAAACCCACTCATGGTTGAGTATGGGATTAAGGAAGACATCCCAAAGACTTTATTTGATGATGGGGTAACTTTGGATCCCCAATATGAGGCTGAGAACATAGGCACTAAAAGTCTTGATCCAGTGGACTGGAATATGGAATAGTCCATAGATACAAATCAGATTGCTAGACTAGTCTTGGAAAAAAGTGTGCACTGGGTTAGTTTGAGGGTTAACCAACTTGAGGCTTAGCCATCCAAGAAGAGAAAGTTTGTTGGAACCACACAATACAAAAGGACAAAGAGAATAATTCCTCCAAAGGAGCCATTGGAATTTATGCCTTTTAATGCAAAATAGGAGGTGGTTGCCCAAGACCTCCCAAAGATGCAAGAAGATGAGACAATTGCACAAGTTGGTGCTTCCACATCCATTGCAGGAGAGGTATCTGCTCAACCCTCTGTTACACAACAACTGGGTTAGGAATCCCCAAAGGGAAGTCTTCACAAGGAAGCTGAGATCCTAAAGGAAATGGAGTCAGGAATTTGAATACATGATATTGTTAATGATTCTAAAAACACTCCATCTGATAAAGAGGCTCATGTAGTTGCATCCATTGATGTAATAGATGATGCAGGGACCGAGTATATATTGACAGAGGAGAACCAATGGAAGTTGTTTGAATATGCTAAAAGGGAAGCTGATGCAAAGGCACAAGTTGTGGCGTTAGCTAAACAACAAGAAGAAGATGCTAAAGTACAATTTGTGTTATCAACCAAGCAACAAGAATTGGAGGCTCAAGTTAAGGCTGATGAATTGGTGAAGCAACAACTACAAAAGGAGTAGGAGCTCAAGATGAAGGAAGAAAGAGATAAATTGATTTTGCAAAAGAAAATTCATGATCTTGAGGAAGAGAAAGCTACTCAAAGAAGGGAAAAGAAAGCTCTTGAGGCCAAATTCAAGGCACAAGAAGAGGCTCTTAAGAAGAGAGAAGGACAAGAACATTTGGAAAGAGAGAAAGAGGCTGTTGAGATTCCTGAATATGAGAAGAAGTCCAAAGAGGCATGGGACTATGTTGAGGAGCTGAAAAGGCAACAAGATCAGATGTTAGAGGAAAGAAATTTGGAAGAAGAATGTCTGAGGAAGGAGTTAGAGGCCAAGAAACTGTAGGAGTAGAAAGATAAGGAAGAGGCTGAGAAGCTAGCACAAGAGAAGGCACAAAGTGAGCAGCAAAATGTGCAAGAGGTTGACTCTCAGCCTCAAAATACAATATTAAAACCTTTTTCTTCCACTACTGCTACTTCTTCTTCGGCCCAAGTAGCTACTACTACTATTGCTCCTACTTGGTTGAAGCTTGACCTAGAAAGCAAGCAAATAACTTTCAATCCCAGCTGTTGAACTGGGATGAAATGATGAAAGAGATTGAGAAGGAAAGGCCCAAGAAGAAGGCTAGGGTTCTTCACTTCACCAAGCTTACTGACACAGGGGAGATTATTGTTGAATGTGCAATACCCATGGTGGATAGGAACCAGGAAGATATGTAGATGATTGATTATCAATTGGGTACAGTGAATTTGGGAAGGCCTACAAGGAATTAGAAAATGAACTTAATTGATATTGTGGCTTCCTCTACCAAGTTCCGGATGATCAAAGATAAGAAAAAGAAGGATGAGCTTAAGGCTCAATTAGATCAATTGCATATGTTCCTGAAAGATGTTTCAACTCCAATCTCTCAACAGGCTGCTGCCCCTAAATCCCCAATCCTATTAACAAAGAAGGAGGCAGATGATTTGGTTCAGATGAAGAGCAAGGTGGGAATGCTAGAGAGATGGTTGGACAAGCTCAATCAAGAGGTTGATGATGTTCTTGCTGATGGTTTTAAGATTCACAAGGAAGCTCTTGAGTTGGCAAGGGATCTAGATCAACATACCAAAGATCTAGATAAGCAAGATGAGGAATATAAAGAATATGTTAAAAGCTTGAGGACATTGGTAAAGTACCTAAGTCAACTTTGTTTGAACATTCAATTCTTGAGGAGGATAATGCAATTTTTTTGAGAAAACTGTGAGTATAATAAGGTATAAATCCAAGGCTATTCATGTGCATCAAGATGAAGTTCAAGAGATGAGTGAGGACTTGAACCAATAGATTGATGAATTGGAGGCAATTGTAGCCATTCTAATCAATCTAGATACCTCAGTTAGGGAAGGCCTTTCTTTAGATAAGATGATGGAGAGATGGAGGGGTAGATTTGAAGACATAATGCAAAAAGGAGATGATGGGGAGGATCTATTATTAGATTGGTTTATGGATATCAAGGAAGAAGCAAAGGTTGCTAAAAGAGAATTGATCAAGTTGAAGGAGGTACAAAAGTTGGTTTCAGCCGAATTAAAGAGGATCAAATTTGAAGATGATTGGTTGGATGGACCTGATTCAAGTACTCTTCAACAAGTGTTTGACAACTATGATGAATATGTCCTTGAGCATGTAAAGTAGGGGTGAACTTATGGTTGAACACTTTCTTTGCTTGATGTAACATATCCTTCTCTCCTCTTGTTCAAGGCGTTAATGTGGGCTCAATTTCAGATTCTCTTCTTTAGTTTCACCTTTTTCTTTGGAAATTAGAATTTGTGCAATATTTTGCTCCAGCTTCCTAACTCTGAGTTCAACAGTTCGGTTCTATTAGCAGTCCCTGTTCCTTAATTTGTGGATCTGGATTCCAAATTGGGAGGAATTCGTGCATGCTTGACCTATATGTATTATTTGGTTCCATTTTGTAAAGGCTGAATAATTGAAGTAAGTTTAGCCACTTGATGATAGCAGACAAGAATAGTCTTAGGTTTTCATAATTGTTAAGCAGACACTTTGAAAACTCAAGTAAATTTAGATATAGTTTTACAACTTTGTGCAAGTTTTATGTTATCAAGTTGGACTTATTTGATTATTTTAATGATATATAATCAATCCATATGCCAATGGTTTTTTTGCACCTAAGTGTTTCTTATTTGATGAAATCTAATAAAAGGAACTGGATTTAAGATTATCTCATTAAGTTATCTGTGAATGAATTGCTATTATATCTATTTGATTTGTGTTTTAATAATGAGTGAATGGTTTGTTTCAAAGTTTATGAAGAAAGTTTGGTGAATAGTTATGATTATTGAATTAGCACTATGGATGTATGCAATGGTATAGATTGTTCTATGGATTATTTCATGTTATGGTTGTGGATGAATGAAGAAACACTCATTGTTTGTATGCATGTCTAGATGTTAAGTAGTTTTATTCATATTCTTTTGATTTTAAAGCTCTGATCTATCTTTTTCTCTTTATTTAAACCCCCCAAATGTAGAATAGTTGACTTCATACAGTTTTGTTCCTTGTTACTAGCAAAGGCCCCTTGCAAATTACAATTACATTGACCTCTGAGTGATATCAACACAGTTGAGAACCAACTACCAGGACCTTGGGAGTTAGATGGCTACATGTTATCTTCCTTTTTCAAGAGAAATAGAATAGTAATATTTTTTTTAATGTTGTATTGTATTGACCATCAACACATAGGTCTTGTGAATATTATTTAAAAATATATTTCATTTCATATTTGTGCTTTTATGGAAGATTTATATTCATATTGTACATCTCTCATAATTACCTAGTGTATCTTTTATGTTAGCATTTCATATTTCTATTTTCTTGAAAATTTTGTATTCCTTTTAGATATCTCTCATAATTAGTTTGTATATATTGTATATAGTTTGTTTGAGGGAAAATATTTATAGATTAAAATATTAAACATATCAAAGACTACACCAACTCATGAATTTTTAACATAGTGAGAAAAATATAACCAATTTTATCAATATCATCAAATAGAGAAGAATCATTACATGCAAACATATTGATAGGATATCAAAGTAATTTGAGAGGTCAAATTTGTTAGTGTAAGTTTTTATTTTCCTAATGAGGTATTTATTTTTGCAGGAAGCATAATGGAAAAAGTGATAAACTAGAAAAATAGACACTAAATATAATAGTAAATGAAATTGAAAAAGAAACTTAGAACATATGTATCATATCTCACTTTAACCATCAAATCTTGAATCAAGACACTTTAGGGAACTACCAAATCAAAATTTGTTATAATTTGAGTTTAGAGCCTTCATGTAAGAGGTTGTAGGTTGGTCCTCGGATAACAAATTAGTCTTGGGTAAAAATTTAGAATTGTGTTACACTTTATAAAGGAAATGACCAACATAAATAAACTTGGACGACCTAAAATTGATGTTTAAATTTTAAATTTTAATGAAACATAAATCTAGTAGTTTAATTTATGTTTATAAGTTTTTAATTTTTTTAAAAATAAATTGATGTTTTTTTCAAATTCAAGAGGATAATTTTGGTTGTTGATTTTTTTTAAATGCGAGGTTGATGGGATGTCACAAAAAGTTAAAAATAACTTGAAAATCTAGAGCAAGATTTTTTTAAAAAAATTGATGAATGTTTTGTGTTTTAATAATGTTTTAAAATCAAATTTAATCAAAAACATCATAGTTTTCATGAGATGTCAACTTTTATCTATTTTTAAAAAAATACCATCTTGGAGAAGATTCTCTCCTTTAGTACATCATATATGTTCTAAATATTTAAATTTATTTGACTATTTTAAAAAAATGTCTAATTAGCCTTATGTTTGATTATAATCACCTACTTATAATAACTTTAAAAAAAAAACAATACTAAAACTAATCAAAATATCATTATTTTTTTAATTCTAAATTCCAAGCTCTACAAAATTTTATTTTTGGATTTTCATGAAAGTGCCCCTAGTTGGAGAAACATAAAGTTGAAGTTGAATTTTTATTCAATTTTCTCCAAAAGAGGGGTTAACTTGTCACATAGGCTTACCACATAGATAATTTTGGGTAAAAATGTTTCAATTGGAATTATTTTGTCCAAAATGTTCTAGTTGAAACAATAAGGTAAATTTAATCTTTTCCATATTTTAAAATTAAAATATAGCTATTTAATAGTTTTTGGTGAAAGGATTTTATCTGAAACTCTTTGTACCACATAAGTAAAAAGTAGTTTTGGGTGAAACAATATTTCCCAAAACTATTTTCTTGATCAAAATTGTGACATAATTGTGAACCTTTACCCTCCTATATGTCTGAATCTTCTAAGATATTTAGGAATTCATGAGATTAATCTATTGACAAAATATTTGCATGACAACCTCTTAGAGAGTTAACCAAAAATTAAAATAAAATAAAATAATTGTCAAACCAAAATACAAATTGTAAATTGGATAAAAACATGCAATCATAGAGATGCACTTGATATTATAACATATCACAATGTGAATATAGTGAAACCTATCAAATACCTACAAACCCAATTTTAACTCAAAACAAAGGCTAGAAGGATCATAATAGCCTAGTGGTCAACTTGGTCTCACTCCTAATTTATGACTTAGCCTATTGTCTTAGAAAACTTGTAAAATTGACACAAGGATTCTTCATATCATTTATTTTAAGTTTTCTCTCTACCACACTTGAATATTCTACTCAGATTCTCCTATCACTTACAAGTCAAAAGTCCATGGAGACTCTACAAAATATAATAGTTAAAGTCTATGGGAATTCAAGCATAGATCTACCTAGCCTAAAATAAAAAATAAATAAAATAAAGTTATTCTCATAAATAAAATTAAATCTAAGTACAAATAGAATATTATATATATGGTAATAGGTAAATGGAAATATCAGAAAAGGTATAACAAAGACAAGGTTGGAGAGAGGAAAATATATGCAAATAGAAATTTGACTCTAAAAAATTATTATATTTTGACATGTGGTTTGAAAGGAAATAATAAGACTATTGTGGAAGTTGACACAAGTATAAGTACAACAAAATAAAATTGAAAAAAAATAATTTTAAATTATTATTTTTATTTTAATTAATTACAAAAATTATAGTACTTTAAGCATGGTGGCATGGTGCAAGAGTGGGTACCATTGTAACCTACCATATTAGGGTATGACCCTTTCCATGAGCAAGGTTTAGGCCCCATACACAACTCTAGTCAATAAAAATTGATAAAAAATTAAGAATTTTGGTGGTCTCCATATAGAATCAATGGCTACCCCTTAGTAACTTAAGTTTCATTGACGTAAAAATAGCAATTAGCCCTCCATTGATCCTTCACTTCCACTCCATGGTTTGTGCACCTCTCATGCTCAACCACATGACAAGCTCAATGACACTCCACCTTGCTACTTCATCAAAAACCTTCGTCTAAGTAGTGTCCATAGTTTTTATCATTAGTCCACTACCAACTTGTTGCTTGAGCAATGCTTGGCCAACATGCCACCCACACTTTACTAACATATACACCCATTCACCACCATTCCACCACTTAGTTACCACCACCATTAGTCTACCACCTAGACACAACCCACCTACCATTAAACCAAGGAGCATCCTCTCTAGTGATATTTGTAGTTTAAGAGGTCAACTTTGGAAGGCCATATACTTTTTGATGGTATAATCTATTTTTTTATTTCCAATTTTTTTAAATTTTAATTTTCTCTCATATTTTGTTGTTTAGACATAGCTTTTTTAGGTTCTTGGCCTCATAAATTTCACAAATAAACTATAATTTGAGTCCAAGGTATGTGCATGATCATCATGGAAAAAATAGGCCCTTAAGTGGCAAAAAAATCAGAAAAATCAAAGTTAAGCAACTTGACGTAAATTTTTGAATAATTTATCTATATTATTTCAAAAATATGTAAGAATAGAATGTGTAGAAAATTGAATGTAGTTTCTAAACTACTAGGTTTATTTAAAAAAAAAATCTATTTGGTGAAAATTTGAAATTTCAATGTAGTAGTACTTAAATTTCAAGGAAAAAATAAGAAGTAGGTGTCTATCCGACCACCTAACCACAATAAAATGATAATATTTTTTATAATATTTTAGATATAAGTAGAGGACTCATGTCCCGATGTGATGCATATTGTTTTGTAATTTTTTCCAAGTAAATAATTAATTATGAGTTTTTTTACAACTTTTAAAAATATAAAACTTTATGTTTGACCACCTTAACTTGGTCAAAACTTCATGAAATTCTTTTTTTTTTAATCCTATTCTATGTGAAGCATAGAATATGATGCATGTTTTGGATTCAAAAACTGTGATACCATTTGAAAGCTATAGATGTTTTTCAATCAACCTATCAATTAGGACTTTAGTCGTAATTCAAATAGAAAATGAATAATAATTATTTATTAAATTCAAAGGAAAACATAATTTATAATGGTGGAAAGATGAGAATCTCCTTTAAAAACCCTTTTCGTCTCATCAATTTTGGGTAAAAATAAAGTCGTCCGCCACATACCCATCATATCGCCACTTTTTGGCCCATCATAATCTTGCACATACCCTCTATTTTTATGAAAGTGGATATTTTATAAGCACTACATATTGACATAAGCTATTTATTCTTATGTTATAAATTAATTATATATATATATATTTAGATTAAACATTACAAAACCTTATAAAATTAGCTTCCACTTTATAAATGCTATATTTTATAAAGTGATAAAAACTATAACTTGATAAGGGTGTATAAATTGAGATATGTGGGGGGGTTAATGCGCATGCTCTCAATTCATAAAGTTCCATCATATTTTTAACTCTTAGGGGGATTAACAAATAGGAATTTTATAAACATGAACTAAAATAAAGTTCACTAAGGAGGTAATAAATTTAATTTATTAATGGGTAAATTAACCATCCCTTTGTCATTACATTAGAATCTAAGGGAATTACAAGGCCTAATAACATCTTGAAGCATTGTTAATGGATTAATCTCTTACTGTATTTGTATGGGCCTGTTCATGAACCAGGTATTCAATGGTAAAAATATGTATGAAAAATTGAAATGACAATCTTCCAGGATTAAACATTCTTAGTTTTGGTGACCGCACATTATGGGCTCCATCCCACATTATGGGGAAATAAATGGACATCCCAATGAACCTTCATTCCTAGAAGATCCATCTATGGACATATGCCTCCCCATTAATACTTTTGAGAAATTTTTGTATGATGATGATATTGAAGAAAATATAAACTAAAAATTATTGTATATTTTAATGACAAAGGTAGCTCTCATATTATGCATCCTCCTCCTACACCTCTAATATGAGTAGTTATTATACAACCTCCACTTCCTACATCACCAAATATATTGAATTATCTACATATTACTATAGGTTCTCTTTGGTAGGTTCCCACATGTTGTATTGATCATGGGATAATTAATTATTCAAAATACATAATTTTTTCTAGAATCTCACATTCTATATATTGATGATAATGTTGAAGACATATCTTCTCTTTGATGATAACTCACACTAAGTTGCATATTCTCTTCTAATTGTATTTTTCTCTATTTTCCATATCATGCTACTATCTTGACATATCCTAGTTCACATTGGTTTAGGTCTCACACTTCCATGCATGGTCCACTATTCTCAAATATTGTATGTCACAATCACTATTTATCTTTAGCCTCAAGACATATGGGTAGCTTCTAAAATCTATTCTTATATTCCACCATTTGAATGAAAATTTAGTAGTCTAATAGCTTGGGGTTTTCTTCTTCTAGAAGGAATATGTATCCTTTATTTCAAAAGTACCTACTACAATATCCACCATGTGAAATTCTACATTAACTTTCTCTCTCTGCTTTGTGGAGGCACATATAGGCTTTATCTTGCAAGGATTGTAGGATGCAATCACTTCTATGGTAATATTTTGTCCTATATTTTCTTACTTGAGATGGATTTTTTCATGTAGGTTTTATGTTTCTACTTTAGGGGTCGGGGATCATAGTACACTCTCTTTTTATATTGGGGGTTCTTTGAGATTGTAAATAGGGATCTAACATGACTTGTGTTGTCATGATCCATTTCTTTACCACCTCAATTAAAATTAAGGGGGTTGTTGGTTTAATCCATTATTACACATATCATTTAAGTTTACTTAAGTAATTAGTTTTATTTACCAAGGTAGATAAATAACAATAATGAACATATCACATAAATTTGATCTTACTTGATCTACAAGTTGAGTTTACTTGACTTAACTATTTTTCATGTTGAGTTTGTCATTTGTTTAGTTGTGGTTAACTTAACTCTTTTGGGAAGCTTGCATTTTCAACTTGTTCTCCCAAAGTCTATATTTTATATTTTGTTTCTTTCATTTAAAAAAACTTTAGTATAAATAATATAATGTTATTATTCCTACTTTTATATTAAATTAGTGTCATCTTATTGTTTTTTCTTGGATAGATTTATGATTTATTTCAAATTCTAAAAAGAACAACCCCACAACCAAATAAGTGATTCATGGTGGGTAAATATTAGCATCCAAGTGCATAACAATTATATTTGGGTGGGTTTATGGGTAAGTATGATAAATGCATGGATAAGATGAATGTATTAGAGTATGCACAAATAAGAATAAGGTGAGGGCTAAATGTATGAGGGTGTGAGTATATAGGAATGGGTAAAGGGTAGGAAAATGAACCCAACTTCTCACAAAATTGTATCATTAGCAATATGTACATGTATTGAGGTATTTCCTCAAAATGGACACAAAACAAAATGAATAATATAGTGAGTGAGCTTCTAGATATAATTGTGATATATTATATCTAGAAGCACTCACTAACATTATTATGGATAGTGGTGGAAAGGGTTTGCATATCATCTTCTCCTATAGAGAGTTCTCTCTTATAGAGGTGGAGTCTGGGTTGGCTAGTTGGGTTGGCTAGTGTTGTATGGGGGTTATTGCTTCCTGGTGTTATGTTGTTCCTCCCAACTCTCCTATTGAGGTGGGGAGTCTAGATGGCCTGGAGGTTAGGAAAGGGAGCTCTTGCTTCCCTTTATTTTGATTGCTCTCTCATGGAGAGCCTATTCGGGTGATATGGTTTGTCACCATCAATTAGTTTGTTGTGTTTCTGGCTCAAGTATGTTCTTTCTGAGTGGTTGGTTAGTTGTGGCCTAGTTGTTTCTAGCAGTGTTTGTAGTAAGCTAGGGTTCAAGGTCCCTATAGAACCTAGTTGTAAAGGGTTCAAGGTTCCCTTCAAAACCTTTTTATTGTAGCATGGGTAGTCTAGTTAATCTTTTGGAGGTTGTTTGGGTGTGTATTATCTCTTAGCAATGTTCTTTATTTAGACAAGGTTTCAGGTCCCTTCAAAACCTGTTTGTAAAGGGTTTTAGCTCCCTCCAAAACTTGTATTTCCCATAATCAAAACTTTATTATGGATAGTGGAAATTTGATATACCTTAAATAAGAAATGGCATGGGTATACAAATTTCACCATTATTAAGTTTAATAATTATAGATATCAAAATAGATAGTAAATTAAAATATACTTTCCAATTATTTTGTGGAGATTTAAAATAGATTGTAATTTAAGATTTAAAATTTGACTTCAAACATATGAAATTTAAAATTATATTGCTCTAAACTTACTTATTAAAAATTTAGAAGTTTATATATTAGTAAAGTATCATAAATACATCTATCTAAAAACACATAAAGGTGTTCTATAATAACTAAAACATAGTTAGCTTCTATTTTTAGAAAAACTTAAAATTAAAAATATAACTAGAAAAATAAAATATACTAATACAAAATAAATATAAAAAAATTTGCTAGTGTGAAATAACTCTTTTTTTTTTTTCATATTTATATATTCAATTATGTAGCTATATTTTTAATATAATAATTTTATTTTATGTTTAAATGCATGTTGGTTGTGTTTTATTTTTATTTATTAATATATAATGTTTGATAATAATTGTATGTTAAATACATTTAATTAAAAGAGATATATTTTTGTAGATATGTCTAAGATATGTAAGATATTATATTTATTATAAATATTAATTACAATAATATATTTAATATTAATATTTTATTAAATGTTTTTTTGAGTTTCAATATATTTAAAAAATTGTAGAGTTATAATGCATACATGTTGAATAAAATTAATTAACAATAATCATTTTATATAAATATATTTGTTTATTAAATATTTTTAACATTAATTTAAATAATAATAATAATAATCTAATGTATAAATTTTAAGTTAAAACAACCATGTAAGATGTATTTATTTTTTACTAGAATTAAATTGGTAATTTTATTAATATTATTTTTTATATTTATTATGTTTTAATTTAATATAAAATATAATAATTATATATAAACCTCCACATTAATTATATATTTGTTTATGCAAATAAATAAATAATTGTTAGCTTAGTTAATTTTCATTAATTTTATTAATTTAATATAAAGTGCATCTCTATTTATTAAAAAAGTTATGAAATTAAAAGAATACTTATTTACAAATTTACTTTATGTTATATTTAATCTTACTTATAATTGTTATTGGCGTCATCTTATTTGTTAAGGGCAATGAGAGTTTCATTTAAAACTCACAATTAGTAATGAGACTATTTTACATATTTACTTCAAGTTATATTTAGTCTTCTATATATGTGTTAGGACATTCGCTTTATTTATTAGATATTTTACTTAGAATGAACTGATAAAATAAATTATCATTTTCATGATAATTTGCATCAAATTTTACAACTTAAATGAGATAATAAATTCCTTTCAAATAACATTTAATGTTGTCTTTTGAGTATCAAATAATCATTTCAAATGGCCATTTTATTTATTAACTTACATCTAACCTTTCAGTTAAAGATAATAATCCTTCTCGAGGGATATCCTTCTTGAGCCCCTATTTTCCATTTAATAATATATAAAATACAGGGAACCTATTTTTAGTATATATATATAATAATACATATAAAGTACGTGGAAAGATCTCATTCTGATCTATTTTCTATTTAATAATATATATAAAATAGGGGAGTATGATTGTCAAGGCACCTATTTTCTCTAGAAGGATATGTTGAGGCGCCTATTTTCTCCAGAATGATATCTTTGCGTATTTTATATATATTATTAAATATATATATATATGCTAGTAGCATTCATAGTGCAACATAGAAGACATTAAATGAATTAGGGTTAGGGCTAGAATTAAAATTAGGGTTGGGAATAGGACTGAAAGATTAGAATTAAGGTTTAAAAAATGAATCCAAATGTTGGATATACATTGGCCCACATTTAATGCAACTTCATAAACCTTATTATACTTCACCTTGGAAATTTAAACTTGAACATGATGCTTTACCATTTGAGGTTATGTCATGATTTATATTTCTAGTTCTATATATATGAGGGTTGACTTGCAGCAATTCATGTTCTTGTAGATTCAGTTTTACATTATCGCCTCTTGAGGAGTTCAGTAGTGTTGAAAGTTCTTGATGGAGTTCTACAAAGTAGTGTTGCAAGTTCTGTTTTTATGCAGTTTATTCAACTTGGCATGGGGGGCAACTTTAAAATCAGACATCGAAGCGCTGATTTTGTTCAAAAATGCTGTGGAGGAAAATTCGATCTTACCATCAACATGTTTGGGGTCATGGAATTTTTCAGTTGATCCATGTGACTTTGCCTCGACTAGCCAGTTTGTCTGTGGGATCAAGTGTGATGTAAAAACAGGGGATAAGAAGAGGATCACAAGTCTCACATTAGATCAGCCAGGTTACAAAGGCTACTTGCATCCATCTATTGGAAATCTAAGAGAGCTCACAGAGCTGTACTTAGCAGGGAATGCATTCCATGGAACAATCCCCAAGAGCATTACGAGGTTAGGTAAGCTCAACAAACTTGACTTGTCAGAAAACAGGTTCTCTGGATCTATGCCACATTCGATGGGAAGGCTCGAGAATTTGCAGGTTCTGTCCTTGTCAAATAATAGGGTGAGTGGGTCTTTGCCCCCTTCCTTGAATAGCTTGAAAAAGTTGATTACATTGGATTTATCTTCTAACATGCTGATTGGCACGATTCCTCCAATGGGTAGGTTGAGAAAGCTTGATAGCTTTGATTTGAGCTCTAACAGGCTTGTGGGTGCCATTCCATCACAGCTGCCTATGTCTGTCTCATAGATGCTTCTAAGATCAAATTTTTTGACAGGGCAATTGCCTTCAAGTTTGATCAGACTTCAAAATTTGGGTGTATTAGATATTAGCTGCAATAGATTGAGTGGCAACATTGATGGGTTTTTGTTTTCCAACCCTGAATTGCAGCAGCTGAATTTGGCAAACAACAGCTTTACTACAGTCAATGTGCCAGATTTGTCTGCAATGGACAGTCAACTGGTAGCTATGGATATTGGGTTCAACAAAATCAATGGGCTTTTGCCCTCCAACATTGTAACTCTCAAATCTCTGGCTGCTCTGTCTCTGAGATACAATCGATTTTATGGCCCAATTCCTGCAGATTATGGTGCTAAGGCGGCTGCCGATGTGAAGCCTCTAGTTAGATTGTATTTAGATGGGAATTACCTAAGCGGAGAGGTTCCACCTCAGTTTTTGAACATCTCTAGTGAGAACATTAGTGGGAGCTTTGCTAACAATTGTATCAAGAGCTGCCCATCTAGTGTTTTGCTGTGCCAAGGAGGTCAAAGACCGGCTTCTGAGTGCAGGAATTCATAACAAACCAACTATCTAAACTTTGAGATATATGATTTTATTGTATTGGATATATGAGTTCGTGTAATGTATAAAATCTCTTTTACTTTTAAAAGAATGAATATCATTTGCTGTTGAATACTTAATCACAGTCGTTTGGCAATAATGCTTTGTATCATGATTTTGAAATGTTGACTGTAGACTTTTTGAAAGCTTGACAGCAGTTTCTCACCGTAGCAGAAGTTTATGAGCAAGTGTGTTTTTCAAATTATGTTTTTAGACTTACATATTAGCACTTTCATTCCATAGGTATCGTTTATTGGAATAAGAAAGTCCAAATTACATCCGCATGGGCAAATTATCAAGCATGTTTTCTGGCTGTGCACTCATGTCCGCCAACTGTGGCACTCCCTCTTCTTCACTCTTCCAGCTCTGTTCCCTCAAGCCTCGACATGGAAGGCAGCTCTTCTTAGTTCTTGGGCATTCACCTCATCACAATATCATCACCCAGACTTTAAGACAAGTTATCATCACTCTCATCTGGAGATTTCGATACTTGGCTGTCTTCTCGCACTCCTTTCTGCCCCTACAAATAGAAACCCACTTGGTGTGCTCGAGTTTATCCCTCTATATTCGTATCATGCAGACTTTGCCTCATTTGAACTCAGATCTTACTGAACTTCTTTACAATACTCAAATACAAATTAAAAACTTTGAGGACCGCTTCCAGAAATCCAATGGCAATTGGCCATGATGGTCTACCTAATGTTTGGTGATCCTCAAAATGAACTGTGGGCAGCTTCAAACTCACTCCAGGATCAACATACTGGTAAGACTGTTACAATTTATTGGAAAGTCTGCAAAATTCCGCTTGCAACCGAGCCTGAGTCTGATGTACACGTTCTTGAGGTTGTCAAGGACTCAAAAGCATGGATGCTACAGAGGTCTTCTTTCAGCTTTTGGAAGTACAGTATCCCCTGCTATCAAAAGATTGGTCTATGCTGCCAAGGGAGGTGGATATATTGCTTAAAATGGACTGGAACAGATTTGATGATTGTTTTGTTTGAGTGAATATCCAAAAAAGGGTCTGCTGCTGCGCCAACACAGTTGGTATACAGAGATAATTAAATGTACAATTATTACGATCTTATTGATCTTGGGCAGGAGTAAAGATATGTATTCCTTTCCAGCTCTTCACATCTGTTTCGAGCTTAAGGCATTTAATTAATTTTCATATTGTTAAGAAATCATATGAAGTCGTCTTTTGGAATAGTGTTCTATTTTCTTCAAAATGAAAATATACAAGTTTTATATTAAGTCAAACAAAGAGTTTGGAAACAGGGAATTTTATATGCTAACATGCATTTTATAGGCATTACAAAGTGATGAGCAATGAGTTTGACTCTTAAAATTATACAGTTGAATTCTGATAACAGTAACACTATTTGACACGCTATGGAAAATACCTCCTACTTATCAATTGATGACCTAAAGGGGCTCTATAATGAATGGTTCATAAGGCACAATACTTGATGAAGGTTTTGGAAATGGGGTTGCAAGCTAAGTGGGCTTAACCTTGGGGGAAAACTTTGTGCTTAAGCCCACTTGAGTTGGAGTAGTATTGGGATGGGTGACTTCCCAGGAAGGCCCAGTGCTTCACCTCTGTGAGCATCACCTAGATGCAATGAGTGCTAAGTGGACCATTCATTATCATGAGAATTGGGTTATTGTGAACCACTACTCATGAAACAGGGGTCAATGAGCTTGACTTGTAAAACTACATGGTTGAATCCTCTAGCAATATCACAATTTGACACAATGTGGAAAATACCTCCTACTTATTGATGATTTAAGTTGTCCAATTCTTAAAGATACTAATTAAATAAAATAAATTAAATTAAAAATAATCTACCTAAATAAATATGAAAATAAAATATATAAATATAGAACAAAAAATATATATTTCTATTTTATTTTGTCAAGTGAAAAATTATTTATTTTTTAAATATAAAGACATTAAGTTTTAAAATATATATCAATGTTTATAAATGAAGTGATTAAAAATAACATATAATAAATAATATTTACTAGAATTTTTAAAGTAAAAATAAATTTTGCAGTGTTAAAGTATTGCATGTCTTACAATATCAAGATATAGTAATACATCATACAAATGTATATCAAGTTGGTTCACAACATGATGCAATCTATGTAGGCATCAATTGAGCAACCACCATGACCTAACAACTTGAAAACTTGCCAACAAAAGTATATGCCAAACATAGGCAAAGATGATGTTTTGTTGCATCAAATCATGAAAATATACCTATAAAAGGTTTACAAACACGTTGAAAAGAGTTCAAACTTATTACACAACTTACAAATTAGTCAAAAGACTATTTGTCACCTAGGTTGGATGAGATCTTGTTAATCTAGTTAACTCCCCTATTTTTCCATGTCTCCTTTTCTCAAATCAATGTATAAGTAACATAGGTTAGTGCATGCGCTAGTAGTGTAGCACATGCATGGACTGGGGGAATTTCTCATATTTGAGCATGTGTGGGAAATGAATCAACATGTGAACTAGTAGTGTAGAACATGTGTGTGGGAATATTGATGTGATAAATGATATGAGGTTTCAATGAAATGTAGGTGTACTTAAAGGCATTGGTGACTCGGGAATAATACTCAATAGTGTTGATCTTGATGGAAACATTTAGTGGTGTGGATTGAGAGGTGATGACTAAAGCGGGCCTATGATATGTAGTGAGGGTTCCCACCATATGTGTACATCATTCAATGTTAAAAATGCTAGTAGAGTGATGGTGATCTAAGACAAGGAATTTCCATCTCTAGGAGATGATAGTCATATTGGAGGATATTTGGTGGATATTGTGGGTGCTAATATGCATGAGGCTAGTATACTCATCCACAAGGGATCCTGATTTTTCTTTGGTTATTTTGTTTAGGAGGTCTTTTTTTTTGTGACATGGCCTGATTTTAGATGTAGAAGCATGTAGGAGATTGGTATCAACAATGCCCTTGGCGATGGTATCTCTTGTTAGCAACATACAATTACCTGACAAGCGTGGGAAATAATTTTCGATTGGGTTGGAAAAATGTGTAGTTGATATGGTGTATGAGTGACAATAGTTTGTATGGGGTGCTTGTATGTTGGCACACTTGCATATGGATTTACATCTAGTGATCTACAAGATGCATAAAGCATTAGCTGGACTCCACACTAATGTAGATCTGAGTGTGGGAGACATTGCAATGATCCACCCTATTAAGGATAGGGTGAATAGAAACTTTAGGGAGACCTATTTTTTGGTTGAGACAATATTTTGAGATATAGGCAAGTGGGTGATGAGCCACTAGCAATGAGTGTTGGATGGCTTACAACTTGTGGATGTGATTTGGAAACTATGGTAGGTAGCTATGATTTATGATAATAGAGTGCTACTTGGTTGGGAGGTATCTCTATGTTATGGAGATATACCAATCAAACAAGGTGCAATGACAATTCAAATTGGGATAGGGTGTGTCAACAGGGCCATATGTTTTTTCTTGAGTTACTAGGGAGGTGAACAAATAGGCACCTCAAATAGAGCTTGATAACACTTCAAATATCTAAATGGATGTGATAGATGTAGTGTGGGATGGTGCCTCCATAGTGATAGATACAAAGGTGATTCCAAAGTATAAGGCATAGTGGAGGGATATTTTGACACGGTCATTAGTGTAGGAGAGATTGAGGGTAGCTACTTGAGAGAGGATGATGGTGGGTGTAGGAGAGGGATACAAGAGGATGAGGTGGGAGAGATAAGAGGGTGGTAGTGGAAAAAATAAGGAGGGGAGCTAGTGCATTGGGGGATGGGCCATCTAGGGAAGCTAAGGTGGAGAAGGAGGTGGCGGGAGATGAGGAGTGTGAGATGCTAAAACGGAGGATATCAGAAACTCCATTACTTCATATTTCTCATATTGTTAAGATACAAAGATGGTAGGGGATCAACAAATGCGTGTTCATGCACAACTATAGGTGTAGGAGAAAATATTATCCCAATGGATCAAAGGACATGCTCAAGGATCACAAGAATAGGGTGGTCAGGTTATTAGAGATTGATAGCCCTTGGAGGAGAGATTGACAATAGTGCTAAGTGAGTACAATATTTTCCAGTGGGAAAGGAAAAATATATTACAAGTGGAGAGTGATACTCTCTAGGTAGAGGGATAACCTAATGATTGAGTAAGATAAAATAGTGTCAGCACATGATGCTCTATAGATTAGTTAACTAGCACTAATGAGGATGTATAGTGGCTCAAGTAGGAGCGTGAATAGGCAAGGGAATTATTAGGTATTGGGGAATGCCATATGCGTTGGTGGAGATAGGGATCTCTCATAGGGAGAAAAATGGGATTTACAAGTACCTTTTATGAGTAGGTAGTCTCAATAGGTCAAAGGGCACCGAATTCTATAGAGTAGGGTCGAGATGATTAGTAGGGGTATCGGTGGCTATGAAAACACCTGGGGGGAATCCTTCACCACCATCAAGGTCTACAATGAATAGTATTATCCAAATATAGGTTAAACTAATCTATTTTTGATATATTCTTAGGAGGTATGATGTATATATATTTTATGCTTTGTGGAGCCACAATTTGCATTAGTTTTTTTGTGAGATAAATTTGATGAGATAGTTGTAACATATATTTTTTTGTATTATAGTTGATATCAAAGTTGATTTTGACTAAGCACATGTGATTTATGATGATGTATATTATATGATGATCATGATGTATGTATTTGTGTTTTGTTTATGATGTTATGGTGTATATTTATGTATGGTTAGATGGATAGATGTATGTGCAATAATGGTAATATAGATTGGGATATAAAGTGATATATATAGTCCATCTATCTATTTAACCATACATATGCATATATGATGATGTAGGGATAGTTATTTTTATTTATATATTTTTAATGGATAATGATGCAGTGAGGTTATGATTATGACAATGTGTATGGTAACATGATTATGGATGAATATATTTACTCCCAATGGATAATGGATGTGTGTATATATTTATGATATAATTGTAGGAAATATTAAATGATAATGAAAGCAAAGGAAATGGACAATAATGATCATAAATCCAATTAAACAAAAATTAATCAATTTAATTATTTGTACATGCATAATGATGATTAGTCAAGGGAGAAAATGTTCATGTATGATAGTAGATAATGGATAATGGTATGAAAATAGTTAGGGTGGCCTTGAATGTAGGTGTCATTCTAAAATGTAGTGAGAACTTATTTTGATATAGCATGAGATATTATGCACCAATATATAGAGACCAATGTGACCATGCATCTCCTACATAGGAATGACGTTGCAAAAAACAACAAAAATAATGTCTTGACACATCACTAGGTTGTTGAAGACCTTGGTGGGTACTATGATTCAAGACAATCTATAGGAAAAAGGATGGCCCTACATAGTGCAATGATTTTGATGGCCTCGGTGGATATGTGATGGGAAAACCAAGCAAACATGATACATGAAATAATAAGACCATGAATTAATACCAATAAGTCAAGATGTGTCATGATATGAATGATCATGACAACCTTGAAAAGTTGAATACAAGGCAACAAGAGATAAACAAAGATCCAAAAGAAATAATCAAATTGCATACACCAGCATTACCTTGATCATGACATCCTAAAGTATTGCCAATAGATTAATCTCTTACCCAATTTGTATTGAGGCTTGTTCATGAACCAAGTAATCGATGATAGAAATATGTATGAAATTTATCAAATGTTCATGTCCTAGAGGATTAAATATTCTTAGTTTTGGTGACCACACATTATGGACTCCATCCCACATTGAGTGGTTTTACACTATTTGGACCATAATATGGGAAAATAAATGGGCATCTCAATAAACCATCACTCCTATAAGATCTATCTATGCACATACTTCTCCCCGTTGATACTTTCAAGAAATTTTCAAGTATGATGATGATACTGAAGATAAGATTTGTTGAGATTTTTTTCTATATTCTAATGATAAAGATACCTCTCAATTACTTATCCTCCTTCTACACCTCTAATATTAGTAGTTATTATACAACCTCCCCTTGTTACATCAACAAATATATCGACTTATCTACATACTAATATATGTTAGATCTTTAGTAGGTTCCCACATGTCTTATTGATCATTGGGATATCTACTTATTCAAAATACATCATTTATTTTTAGAATCTCACATTCTAGATCTTGATGATAACACTCAAGACATATGTCTTCTCTTTAATTATAACTCAGAACAAGTTGCATCTTCTCTTCTAATCCTTTTTTTCTCTATCTACCACATCATGCTACTATATTGGCATATCCTAGTTCACATTGGTTTAGATCTCACACTTCCATGGTCATTTTTCTCAAATCTTGTATGACACAAACATAGTTTAGCATTAACCTCAAGACACATGGATGGCTTTCAAAATTTCTTCTGACATTTCATCATGTGAATGAAAATTTAGTAGTCTAATAGCTTGAGGTTTTCTTCTTCTTGAAGGAACAATTATCATTTATTTCAAAAGGACCTACTACAACATTCACCATGTGACATTTTACATTGAATCTTTCTTCTTTGTGGAAGCACATATGGGATTTATCTTGTAAGAAATTTTAGGATGCAATCACTTCTAGGGGGTTATCTCGTTCTCCTATCTCTCCTTAGTTGAGATAGAGTTTTTTGCATAGATTTTCTCTTTTTAGTTTAGAGAATGGGGGTCATGGTACACCCTCTTTCTATATCAAGAGGTTCTTTTAGATTGAAAATGGGTACCTAACATGACTTGTATTGTCAAGGCCCATTTATTTATTACCTCAATTAATATTAAGGGGGATGTTGGTGTAATTCATTATTACACCTATCATATTAAGTTTACTTAAGTAATTAGTTTTATTTACTAAGGTAGATTTAGCAATAATGAACACCTCACATCAATTTGATCTTACTTGATATGCAATTTGAGTTTACTTAACTCTTTTTCATGTTGAGTCCATCACTTGTTCACTTGTAGCTCACTTAATTCATTTGGGAAACTTTACTTTAAACTTTTTCTCTCAAATTCTATATATTATAGTTCTTTTATTTTAGAGCATTATAAATAATATAATGTTGAATTCTTATTTTTTGTATTAAATTAGTGTCATCTTATTGTTTGTTCTTTGATAGATTTACGACTTATGTCAAATTCTAATAAGGTCAACCCCACAACCACATAAATGACCCATGGTGGGTAAATGTTAGCATCCAAGTTTATACCAACTATATTTGGGTAGGTGTATGGATAAGTATAATAAATATATGTATAGGGTGAATGTATTAGAGTATGCAAAAATTAGGATAAGGTGGGGGCTAAATGTAAGAGGGTATGAATATATAGGAATGGGTAAAGACTAGGAGAATGAGCCCAACTTCTACAAAATTACACCATTTAGCCATATGTACATGTATTAATATATTTTCTCAAAATGGACACAAAAATAAGTGAATAATACATTGAGTGTTTCTAGATATAATTGTGACATATTATATCTAGAAGCACTCACTAACACTATTATGGATAGTAGAAATTTGGTATATCTTAAATAGGAAATGACATGGGTATACAAATTTCATCTTTATTAAGTATAATAATTATGGATATCAAAATAGATAGCAAATTAAAATTTACTTTCCAATTATTTAATGGAGATTTATTATAGATTTAAATTTTGACAAAAAAATATGAAAATTAAAATTATATTGTTTTAAACTTATTAAATATTTAGAAGTTTATAAACTAGTACATAGGTATCTTAAATATATGGTCTATTTAAAAACATCTAGACATATTTCTAATTTTAGTTAGATAGATGAATTCAAAAATTAAATTAATTTTAATTTTATATAATTATTTCTTGGTAGGCTTGAAATTGATATTTAAATGTGCTTTTAGATAATTGAATTTAAAATGTATATGAAAATAAAATCAATTTGTAATATAAAATAAATTAAAACTCAAATAAAATTGTTTCAAATTGATGGGTACATTTATGATATTTGTACATATGAAATCAATAAATTAATATATTGTAAACTTACTCTAGTTAAATATTAAATTAAATGGTCATTGCAATTTTACAATTTGAGGAATCAGTCAATAAAATAGTAATACAATTTAAAAAATATATAAATTAAATATTTTTTTGACAATTTAATTTTTTCATAAAACATCAAGTGATAGGAATTTAAATGATCAAACCATCACAAAATTTTCATATGATAGGTAGGGGAGGCCATCAAATTCCAGGCCTGCAGTCCAAACCCGTATGTTTGTGCGGTTTAGTAGGATAAATATTGTTTTTGATAGTATGGATAAACATTAATTTTTGGTGAGATTTTGTTCACTAAAGAGAATCACTGGTCGGTGCTTTTTCTTTGCATGACTTGGCTTTGTTTCAAAGCTCACATGGCAAGAGCTCACAATATGATAGAAAATGAGTAAATCCATGCAAAATAGAGACGCACTACAACTATATTTCAACAATCCATTGCTTAAATTGTAAGCAAGGCCATTTTCAAACTCAACATTTCTGTAAGCAAGGCCTATATTTGCATATCATCGCAAAACCAAAAATCAATCCATTAGTGGGTGACCAATGGAATTTGATGGTCTATGTGGCCGTTTTTTGCATTTTAGACCATCTATTACAACTTAAAAATTTATTAGACCATATCATTTGAATTGCTATATTTTTATATAACCATAAATATGACACTTAAAATTATTATTAAACCGTAAAAAGTTATTATATATATATATATAATATTTATGATAAAAATATAAATTAGCTTAGAATCTTTTCAAACATGGAATAATTCTTTATAGTAAACTTATTCTAGTTAAATATTAAATTGAATGGTCATTGCAATTTTACAATTTGAGGAATCAATCAATAAAATAGTAATACAATTTTAAAAATATATAAATTAAATATTTTTTTGACAATTTAATTTTTTTATAAAACGTCAAGTGACAGGAATTTAAATGAACAAATCGTCACAAATTTTTCATATGATAGGTAGGGGTGGCCGTCAAAATTCTAGGCCTGCTCCAAACTCGTATGTTTGTGTGGTTTAGTAGGATAAATATTGTTTCTAACAATATGGATAAACATTAATTTCTAGTGAGATTTTGTTCACTAAAGAGAATCATTGGTCGATGCTTTTACTCTGCACGACTTGGCTTTGTTTTAGAGCTCACATGACAAGAGCTCACAATGTGATAGAAAATGAGTAAATCTATGCAAAATAGAGATATACTACAACTATATTTCAACAATCCATTGCTTAAATTGCAAGCAAGGCCATTTTCAAACTCAACATTTTTGTAAACAAGGCCTATTTTTTCACATCATCGCAAAGCCAAAAAAAATCCATTAGAGGGTGACCAATAGAATTTGATGGTCTTTGTGGTCATTTTTTACATTTTAGACCGTCTATTACAACTTAAAAATTTATTAGACCGTATTATTTGACTTGCCATATTTTTATATAACTGTAAATATGACACTTAAAATTATTATTAAACCGTAAAAAGTTATTATATATATAATATTTATGATAAAAATTTATAAATTAGCTTAGAATCTTTTCAAAGATGGAGTAATTCTTTCTAATTTCAATTAGATAGACGAATTCAGAAATTAAATTAATTTTAATTTTATATAATTATTTCTTGGTAGGTTTGAAATTGATATTTAAATGTGTTTTTAGATAATTGAATTTAAAATGTATATGAAAATAAAATCAATTTGTAATATAAAATAAATTAACTCAAATAAAATAGTTTCAAATTGATGGATGCATTTATGATATTTGTACATATAAAATCAATAAATTAATTTATAGTAAACTTATTCTAGTTAAATATTAAATTAAATGGTCATTACAATTTTACAATTTGAGGAATCAATCAATAAAATAGTAATATGTACAATTTAAAAAATATATAAATTAAATGTTTTTTTGACAATTTAAATATTTCATAAAACATCAAGTTACAGGAATTTAAATGAAAAAACCATCACAAAATTTTCATATGATAGGTAGGGATGGTCATCAAATTCTAGGCCTGCTCCAGACCCATATATTTGCGCGGTTTAGTAGGATAAATATTGTTTTTGATAGTATGGATAAACATTAATTTCTGGTAAGATTTTGTTCACTAAAGAGAATCACTGGTTGGTGTTTTTGCTCTGCATGACTTAGCTTTGATTCAAAGCTCACATGGCAAAAGCTCACAATGTGATAGAAAATTAGTAAATCCGTGCAAAATAAAGATGTGCTACAACTATCTCTCAACAATCCGTTGCTTAAATTGTAAGCAAGGCCATTTTCAAACTCAACATTTATGTAAGCAAGGCATATTTTTACATATCATCACAAAGCCAAAAATCAATCCATTAGAAGGTGACCAATGGAATTTGATGGTCTATGTGGACGTTTTTTTACATTTTAGGCCATCTATTACAACTTAAAAATTTATTAGATCGTATTATTTGACTTGCTATTTTTTTTATATAATCGTAAATATGACACTTAAAAAAATATATATATTTTTAATCAAAAGCGAACGAACCACTATAATTTATTATTTGTTTTTTAATATTTACATAGCCCTGATTCAAAAGGACATACCGACAGGAAAGAATCAGGAAGAAAACCTCCGCTTATCGTCCCAAAAAGTTACATAATTTGAGCATAAACCCAAATATTTACATCGCTACATCACTTTTCCAATACATATAATCTTCTATAGATTGATATAGCTACATTACATGTCAACTACAATGCTTTGATACAACAATATTACATAATTACATTTTACCCATACATTTCCCATGTTGCACCTTTGCAACACTTGAGTGACATTACATTTGAGCATTTCCATTTTTCATTTCAAACATACCAAAAAACCTTCATATTTTGTTTCCATTCGCGAAAAAGCCAGCAACTTATCTTTGTTATCCACCATCCACTTCCTTAGCCATATAATATTTTTGACAAAATTGCAACAAAATTTGACAATGTATTCTACCATTATTATTTCTCAACCTCCATCATATCAAAATGCTTATTATTATTATTATTATTATTATTAGCTTAGAATCTTTTCAAAGATGGAATAATTCTTTCTAATTTAGTTAGATAGATGAATTCAAAAATTTAATTAATTTTAATTTTATATAATTATTTCTTGGTAGGTTTGAAATTGATATTTAAATGTGTTTTTAGATAATTGAATTAAAAAGTATATGAAAATAAAATCAATTTGTAATACAAAATAAATTCACTCAAATAAAATAGTTGCAAATTGATGAACACATTTATGATATTTGTACATATGAAATCAATAAATTAATTTATAGTAAACTTATTCTAGTTAAATATTAAATTAAATGGTCATTGCAATTTTACAATTTGGGTAATCAATCAACAAAATAGTAATACAATTTAAAATATATATAAATTAAATATTTTTTTGACAATTTAAATTTTTCATAAAACATCAAGTAACAAGAATTTAAATGAATAAACTGTCACAAAATTTTCATATGACAGGTAGGGGTGAACGTCAAATTCAAGGCCTGCACCAAACCCCCATGTTTGTGCAGTTTAGTAGGATAAATATTGTTTCTAACAGTATGGATAAACATTAATTTCTGCTGAGATATTGTTCATTGAAGAGAATCATTGGTTGGTGCTTTTGCTCTGCACGACTTCGCTTTGTTTCAGAGCTCACATGGCAAGAACTCACAATATGATAGAAAATGAGTAAATCGATGCAAAATAGAGACATGCTACAACTATATTTCAACAATCCATTGCTTAAATTATAAGCAAGGCCATTTTCAAACTCAACATTTTTGTAAGCAAGGCCTATTTTTGCACATCATCGCAAAGCCAAAAATCAATCCATTAGAGGTGACCAATGGAATTCGATGGTTTATGTGGTTGTTTCTTGCATTTTAGACCATCTATTACAACTTAAAAAATTATTTGTACACTGTATTATTTTACTTGCTATATTTTTATATAACCATAGATATGACACTTAAAATTATTATTAAACTGTAAAAATTTATTATTATTAATATAATATTTATGATAAAAATATAAATTAGCTTAGAATCTTTTCAAAGATGGAATAATTCTTTCTAATTTCAGCTAGATAGATGAATTTAGAAATTAAATTAAATTTGATTTTATTAAATTATTTCTTAGTAGGTTTGAAATTGATATTTAAATGTGCTTTTAGATAGTTCAATTTAAAATGTATATGAAAATAAAATCAATTTGTAATATAAAATAAATTAACTCAAGTAAAATAGTTTCAAATTGATGGATGCATTTATGATATTTGTACATATAAAATCAATAAATTAATTTATAGTAAACTTATTCTAGTTAAATATTAAATTAAATGGTCATTGCAATTTTACAATTTGAGGAATCAATCAATAAAATAGTACTACAATTTAAAAAATGTATAAATTAAATATATTTTTGACAATTTAAACTTTTCATAAAATGTCAAATGAAAGGAATTTAAATGAACAAACCATCACAAAATTTTCATATGATAGGTGGGGTGGCTGTCAAATTTGAGGCCTACTCTAGACCCATATGTTTTCGTGGTTTAGTAGGATAAATATTGTTTCTGACAGTATGGATAAACACTAATTTTTGGTGAGATTTTGTTTGCTGAAGAAAATCACTAGTCGGTGTTTTTTCTTTGCACAACTTCGCTTTGTTTCAGAGCTCACATGGCAAGAGCTCACAATGTGATAGAAAATGAGTAAATCCATGCAAAATAGAGACGCACTACAATTGTATTTCAACAATCAATTGCTTAAATTGTAAGCAAGGCCATTTTCAAACTCAACATTTCAGTAAGGCCTATTTTTTCATAAAACGTCAAGTGACAGGAATATTAATGAACAAACCGTAAAAAAAAATTCATATGATAGGTAGGGGTGGCCGTCAAATTCTAGGCCCACTCCAGACCCATATGTTTGCACAGTTTAGTAGGATAAATATTGTTTCTGACAATATGGGTAAACATTAATTTCTGGTGAGATTTTGTTCACTAAAGAGAATTATTGGTCGGTGCTTTTGCTCTGCATGACTTGGCTTTGTTTTAGAGCTCACAATGTGATAGAAAATGAGTAAATCCAGGCAAAATAGAGATGCACTACAACTATATTTCAACAATCCATTGCTTAAATTGTAAGCAAGGCCATTTTCAAACTCAACATTTCTATAAGCAAGGCCTATTTTTGCATATCATTGCAAAGCCATAAATCAATCCATTAGAGGGTGACCAATAAATGTTTAATTAAATTTTCATATTAATATTTAAATTATAAGATTTTAAATAGATATATATTTTTTACACAATAAAGATTTAAAATCATAAAGCAATAGTCTTAAAATTAGAAACAAAAAACTATTACTATTAAATTAGATAAATATGTAGACATCTTTCTAAAAAGCTAAAATCAAAAAACAAAAAACAAAAAATTAGTATGTTTTATCTATTTCAAAGAAATGAATATATATATTTCTAAAAATCTACAAATAAAAAATCATAAAGCATAAATATTAAATAAAAAAACAAAGAGTGTTTCTTCTAAATATAATCAATAGCCACTAATTCACCAGAGCAAGCAAGCAAGCAAAGGAGGATTGGTTGATCACAACAAGAGAAGATTGATTGATTTCAGAAAAGAAAAGAAGAAGGTTTTAAACAGAAGATGAAATTAAAGGTTTATCACTTCTATCCAAAAATTTGTCGGCATATTTTCTCTTTAATTCTTCTTCATTGGTTTATTGTGTTTTTAGGCTCATGCATGTGCATATTAGGGATAATTATTAGATCTTGCTTTACTGTCACTGATCAATATGCAATGTGACTTAATTTATCTCAATTCAAGATATGTGGGAATTGAAGAATTTCCATAATTGTTGTGCATCAATTCTCTCTTGTTTTCAGCCCTTGATTGCTACAAATTAATTTGTTTGAATTTGCATTTTGATCTATGCAATTACTTTGTGTATTTAAAGAAGTAGTGTTTTATCTTGCTATTTTATATTTTGTTCTCTTGTAGTATGTTTGGGCTATTTTATGAAAATAAAGGAGGGGTAAAAAAAATTTCAAACAAAGAATACATACAACACAGGGGCATCAAACAACCCTGTCAAGTTCCACTAAGTGATCCAACTGCTAGGAAAAACCCATAGGTAATTGATCCTTGTCCCCAATATTCCAGTTTTACATTTGATCAGAAGCCCATTTGGCCAGACAATCCGCAACACCATTCTACTCTCTAGGGATATGAGTGAAAGGAATTGACTCCAAAGAATCACACAAATGACGAATCTAGTTAACCACCAAGACTAACCTCCAACTAACATCCTCAAAATGCCCCCGAGTCAACAAATGCACCACCACCTGTGAATCAGATTCACAAATGAGCTGTCTCCATCCAAGAGTAGAAGCACACTCCACAACGTATAAAATAGCTAGAGCCTCCATCAAATTATTAGTATTATGACCTTTAAAGACAAAAAGAATGAACTGAACCGTCCCTGATCTATCTCTACCAACACCACTTATGCCAACAGGACCAGGGTTACCCCTCGAAGACCCGTCCATATTGATTTTCAAACTACCTTGTGGAGGAGGGCTCCACCTCCCCACCTTTTTTTATCTTCCAGAGAGGGTTTCTGCATCTCTTCCTCATGAGCTGGGCAGGTGGAGGAGGAAGATGGAGATGGGTGTAGCAACTAATATCAACAGGATCCACAGTCTCAGTTAGGTCACACTTTTTCAAAACAGTTTCCCCTAAAGAGTGGAGGATCTTCCACCATAGGTGTTGGGCCCCCAACAACACATCTTGAAAAATTTGACGATTCCTCTCCAACCAGATATGCCAAAGAATAAAAGAAGGGCCAAGATCCCAAGCAACGTAAAGAAAAGAGGTTTTGACTGGGGCCTTGCCCCATCGATCAAAGAACTCAGTCAAAGACGTGACATGCCAACAGGCTTGATTCCACACCTCCCACCAAAAATGTCAGATATGTCTAGAAAAGGAACATTGAAAGAAGAGATGAGAGACACTCTCTTCAATAGCACGACATAACACACACATTGAGGGGCCCCGAAAACCATGCTTGCATAAATTATCCCAAGTAAGACATCGATTGTGGACCACCAACCATAAGAAAAAATTGCACTTGGGCCATGAAAACTTGTACCAAACTTGCTTCCACTAGGAAACCCAAATGTCCCCAAAAGTCTACTGCACCAGCTGACCATACCCTGCAGAGACATAAAACTTCCTAGACAAATCACTACTAGCCCAAGCCAACATATCATTCCCAACCAAGGTTGTACATTCATGAGCCTTCAGAATCTGGGCCAACTCAGCCCTATCTTCAACAGATCCTCAAGGAGGACATTCAGAGGGCAGTCTCCAGTGATACCGAACATCCAGCCCACAAGCATAAGCAGTCTTATAATGATCAATAGTGTCCCAACCAGCAGCGATAAAAGTATCACAAAGGGGATGAAGGTGAGGATGAGTAGAAAGGATAGAAGGTTGACCATCCCACGAGTCTAGCCAGAAAAGAGCTTGAGATCCCAAATGACATATCCAGAAGAGGCCATTCTTAACCAACTGAGCCCCCAATTTTAGAGTATTCCAGATCATAGAACCACTTCCAACCAAAGGAAAGCGAGGAACATCAAATCCATTAACATCCTTAAGATATTTATTGGTTAGAATACGGGCCCAAAGTTGATCCTGTCTAGAGCACCAATGCCAATATAACTTAGCAGCAAGAGCATGCCCATTCAAGATAGCAGAAATGGTTCAATTTTTTTGTTAATGTGATGTCAAAAAGTTAATAATATATTTTTTAAATTATATGTATTTGTTTTTAAAATTTAGAGGTCAGCCTATTTCACCCAAAAAAATATTAATTTAAATTCCTTTCATGGAATAGGTGGGATGGAAGCATATATTTTTAATCTATCACAGTTTCTTTTAATAGATTTTCGTTGTTGCTTCTCCCAATGTGTTGTCAAATACTCAGTAGAAATTTAGTTCCTACGGGTTTTTTAACCAACCTTTCGCACAATTTATCCCAAATAAAAAATTATATTTTGCAACTGAACTGAACACTCCAAAATATCAATCCCTAATTTGTAGGATCAAAATATGCATTACTAAAGTGTTATCAATCCTTCAAATAGTTAACTGAAGCAAGGTGGGTTCCACCTTCCATGTGGGTGCCCACGTGCTCCTATCTTGTAGGAGCTCTTCTTGGATGTCTCCACATGTTCCTATCATTTAGGAATAATCACAAATGTCAATTTATATGTTCATTTCATTCGAATTTAATCTCTTTCTAATCCTATTGTTGGGGAACACTTTCCAAGGACTTAGGAGATACATGAAACATGTTTAGGATTGCAAAATGGCATCCTATTCCCAACAATAATGATGCCAATCCCTGATAACAAAGAGAGGCAATCTAAGTATAATATTACAATAGAAAAGAAACTATTTAAGTGCTTTCCATGCATTTTATAAACATGTTGATGAATTACGAAAGAAAAGAATACCTTTTTAATAAAATCCAAAAACTAAGGCTCTACAACAAATAAAATTCTAAACTTTTGTAAAAAGCTTTATACTAAGACAAAACTCTGTTAAGAAAATATTTTCCATAGTTTGCAACTGATGATGCACCATCACTTATCCAACATTTATATATATGCAAAGCCAGAAGATAATTATTGTTGTGATTTATTCTTTGCTTCTCCAAAATTATAAAATTACAATGACATACTTTTTTGCTCCTTTGTTTCTGGTTTTACTAGTGCTCATAGTAAGTGCAGATCCAGCTTCATTGCAGGATTTCTGCATAGCAAACAGATCTCAACTCTTCCAGAGTTTTTATTAATGGACAACCCTTTATTAACACCAATGACACTACTGCAAAGCACTTTACTACATCCTTTTGAGCACCCCGGGGAATACAAGCAATTCAATAGGAGCCAATGTGACTGTCGCCTCACCACAAGTTTTCCCCGATATAAACGCATTGGAAATAATGATTTCTCGCATAGATCTTGCAATAAGCAGAATGCTTTCTCCTCACTCACACCCATGAGCCTCTAAAATTTGCTTCGTTTTGCAAGGGTTTCTCAAATTTGGGTTTCATGTTGAGTCCATCATTTGTTCACTTGAAGCTCACTTAATTCATTTGGGAAACTTTACTTTTAAACATGTTCTCCCAAATTCTATATATTATAGTTCTTTTATTTCATAGCATAAATAATATAATGTTGAATTCTTATTTTTTTGTATTAAATTAGTGTCATCTTATTGTTTGTTCTTTGATAGATTTACACTTATGTCAAATTCTAATAAGGTCAACCCCACAACCACATAAATGGCCCATGGTGGGTAAATGTTAGCATCCAAGTGTATACCAACTATATTTGGATAGGTGTATGGATAAGTGTAATAAATGTATGTATAGGGTGAATGTATTAGAGTATGCAAAAATTAGGATAAGGTGGGGGCTAAATGTAAGAGGGTATGAATATATAGGAATGGGTAAAGACTAGGAGAATGAGCCCATAGATTTAAATTTTGACTAAAAAATATGAAAATTAAAATTATATTGTTTTAAACTTACTTATTAAATATTTAGAAGTTTATAAACTAGTATAGATAGCTTAAATATATCTATTTAAAAACACCTAGACATATTTTGTCATAAAAGTAAGGCACAAGAGTCTCATGTGGCAATTGTTACGCCGAGAGGCGTAACCCTACAATGATAGCACAATGCTTATAGGAGGCTAGCACAAAAGAAAAACAAAAAGCAACATAGATTTAGCAATATTTATTTATTTAAAAAAATAAAAAAGCAACACAATAATTATTTAAAAATCCACGGCCATAGTTTTATCCTTATCAAAAACAAAAGAATAATATATATTTATTTAGAAAAAACAAAAAGCATGAAATATTTATTTAAAAAAATCCACCATCACATTTTTGTCCTTATCCATAACATTATCCAAATTGTTAAGTTTCTACTTTAATTAAATAAATCAATTTTAGATAATTCTCCAATTAAGAATTTGATTAATAATATTTATTTATTTTAAAAAAACAAAAATCAAACCAAAACATAACTAGCATATATTTTTAGAAAAATCTAAAATATAATTAGCATAATTAAATATAGAAATAAAATATATAATTACAAAATAAATATAAAATACTTTGTTTGTGTGAAATAGCTTTGCTTTTATTTCTATATTAATTATGTCAACAATATTTTTTATTTTTTAAAATACATGTTGATTGTGTTTTATTCTTAATCAATATATAAAGTGTGATAATAAATTTATGTTAAATACATTTATCTAAAAGAGACATCTTGTAGGTAGAAATATTTAAGATATCTATGATATTGTATTTATTATTTCAAAATAATATTAATTACAAGACTATATTTAATATTAATATTTTGTTAAATATTTTTTTTGATAAGGTAATCAACATTTATAGGGTGCTGTACCCTTTACACAAAAATCCCTTAGGGCCAAGAAGGAACCAAGAAAAACTAAACAACAAGGGAGCCAAACAACAAAAACAGGTTTTGAAGGGCACCTGAAACCCACACAGAAAGCAGAGAAATAGCAGAGTTAACCAGCTCTAGGCCACCAAAGGGAGCCACACCAATCATGGAGGTTTGAAATTGTGTCCAAACAAAGAGCTCATAAGGGGAGCTTGATCCAAATGGGTCAATCCAAAAGTCTTGGAAGAAACAAACTCATTCATACTAATAGGAGGAATATTATCCTTGAGAGGACTTCCCCTCAGAACATCAACAAGATCTTCCACTTTCAACTCCTTAGCCATAGGGTTCACCAAAACTAATTTATCAAAAACATTAGAGAAGCTCGAAACCTTCCCAACATAACAAGTTTTTATAGGATTGAAGTCCTGATAAGGGAAATAAAAATGACCAAATCTAAGGCAATGAGAGCACACCAAAGAGGAAGAATCGAAGAGAATACTCTGCTCCCACACACCCATCTTGGAACAAATCATAATTTTATTTGGTAGAAGCTTACCAGATTCAACCAAAACACAAAATATAGTATAAACTAAACATTCCATGTCTTTCGTGATCCTATCCATGCCTAAGAAAAAACCAAAATTCTTACCAATACCACGAAAGACTGCCTCATCCCAGAACTCCAAAGGAAGTGCTGGGAGTCTAAACCAAATAGGGGCCCAATTGAAACAATCCTTGGAAGCCACAAATCCCATAGTCCAACATTTCAAAAGGAGGAAAAAATTACCAAAGAACCAAGGCCCTCCATGTAAGACATCCAAACTTTGTTGAAGGAGTTGGAAGAAAAAAAAGAAAAAAACCATTAGGCAAAGCAGTCACCTGCAGTAGAATAGAAGCCTTCCATTTGACCAGAGCCCAGCTATGAACATCATCAATATTAGGACGAGGGCCAGAGAAACTCCCAATGAGAGCATTGCCAACAACAACAATACACTTATCCACCACAACATCTGGAGCCTGAATGACCAGAGTATCAACATATTCCTCACATGAAGGGAGGGGTTCCTTAACAAAATCCAAACCCCCAGGAGAAGTTGTAGCTTCTAACTCACTAGAGGAGCTAGAGGATAAAGGGGGGTTAACCAACCCAACCCCAAAGCTAAGATCCTTCACAAGCATCTGAACAACGTTCAAACCTTCAGATCTGGGAGTTAGAGACACACCTAGATTCACATCCAAACCAAGCCCAACACCCTGCACATTGCAATCCTATTGAGAAGGAATTAGGTGATTAAGAAATCCTTTAAGCAGCCTAGAAAAAGGAACACCATCCTCCTCTTTCTTCCTTGCTTTCACACACTGATGAGACATCCTATGAGCCTCCAACATAATATCAAGAAGGAGATCTTCCTCTTCATCAGAATCAATAAACCACTCATCATCAATCCCATCTTTAGAGTGAATAGAGACAAATCCAACACAGGGAGCAAGATCCCCCTCATCAAATCCCTCCACCGAACCTCCAAAGTCAAAACCCTCACCAACGATTGCAGATCCGACAACAACCTTTGAACTATCCACCACAACATCCTCAAAGCCAATAGGTCTGAAGGCAAGCTTCAGACCGACCTCCTCTGCATCTTCAACTTCAACAACAACAACCTCATCCCTGCAAATAAACCCAACACCCCCTTGTGCCGGGGAAAGAGCCCCACTTCTACAAAACCTCGTAATCCCATCACCATCATCCCTCCTCGCATCTTCATCCTCTAAATTACCTCACAAACACCTCGCAGATTTCAAACTCCGCATGTGTGCCCAAATTTTTCTCTCTCTCCTCATCATCTTTTGTATTAATATTTTGTTATTTGAGTTTCAATATAACTATAAATTTGTAGAATTAAAATAAATACATTTTAAATAAAATCAAATAAAAAATATTTATATAAATATATTTGTTTAGTAAATATTTTTAATATTAATTTGAATAAAATATATAGTAAATAAATAATAATTTAATATATAATTTTTAGGTAAAAATAATAAATTTTTGCTAAAATTAAATTAGTAGTTTTTTTTTTTCTAGGATATTTATGTGTTTATTATGTTTTAATTTAATATAAAATATAATAATTATATATAAACCTCGACATTAATTATATATTTGATTACATAAAACATTTAAATAATTGTTAGTTTAGTTCATTTTAATTAATTTTATTAATGTGTTTTATTATAATATAAAGTATATCCTTATTCATTAAAAAGGTTATGGAATGAAAAGAAAACTTATTTACAAATTTATTGTATGTTATATTTAATCTTATTTATAACTATTATTAGCATCATCTTATTTATTAAGGTCAATGAAAGTTTCATGAGTGATGAGACTATTTTACAAATTTACTTCAAGTTATATTTAGTCTCATAAAAATATTATGGTAGTTACCTTATTTATTAGGTGTTATATTTAGAAGTAACTAATCTTATTCACTTATATTAATTGTAAAAATATATTATCTTTAAATAAATCTTATAATTTTTTGTGTAACTTACATAAATAGTATTACAACTTAAATATGATAGTAATTTTCCTTCAGACAACATTTAATGTTGTCTTTTAAATATCAAATAATCATTTTCCTCTCTTTTAATATGACATGGCCATTTTATTTATAAACTTACATCTAATCTTATCAGTTAAAAATAATAATCCTTCCCATTAGGAACTTGCTTGGATACCCTATTATGTATATACAATATGATAAATATACTTTTATTATTATTATATTTAAAAAAAATAGTCCAGATTTTGGACAGACACTGGCCACTATTTAATGCTAACTTCATAAACCTTACTATACTACACCTTGGAAATTTACACTTGAACCTCAACGTAAACCTGATGCTTTACCATTTGAGATTATCTCATGATTTATATTTCTAGTTCTATATATATGGGGGTCGATTTGAACTGTAATTCATGTTATTGTACACTCAGTTTTGCATTATCGTCTCTTGAGGAGTTCAGTAGTGTTGAAAGTTCTCCATGGAGTTCTACAAAGTGGTTTTGCAAGTTCTGTTTTTGTGCAGTTTATGCAACTTCGCCTGGGGTACAACTTTAAAATCTGACATTCAAGCTTTGATTTTGTTCAAAAATGTTGTGGAGGCAAACTCGATCTTACCATCATCATGTTTGGGGTCATGGAATTTTTCAGTTGATCCATGTGACTTTGCCTCGACTAGCCAGTTTGTCTGTGGGATCAAGTGTGATGTAAAAACAGGGGATAAGAAGAGGATCACAAGTCTCACATTAGATCAGCCAGGTTACAGAGGCTACTTGCATCCATCTATTGGAAATCTAAGAGAGCTCACAGAGCTGTACTTAGCAGGGAATGCATTCCATGGAACAATCCCCAAGAGCATTACGAGGTTAGGTAAGCTCAACAAACTTGACTTGTCAGACAACATGTTCTCTGGATCTATGCCACATTCGATGGGAAGGCTCGAGAATTTGCAGGTTCTGTCCTTGTCAAATAATAGGGTGAGTGGGTCTTTACCCCGTTCCTTGAATAGCTTGAAAAAGTTGATTACATTGGATTTATCTTCTAACATGCTGACTGGCATGATTCCTCCAATGGGTAGTCTGAGAATGCTTGATAGCTTTGATTTGAGCTCTAATAGGCTTGTGGGTGCCATTCCATCACAGCTGCCTATGTCTGTCTCACAGATGCTTCTAAGATCAAATTTTTTGACAGGGCAATTGCCTTCAAGTTTGATCAGACTTCAAAATTTGGGTGTATTAGATATTAGCTGCAATAGATTGAGTGGTAACATTGATGGGTTGTTGTTTTCCAAACCTGAATTGCAGCAGCTGAATTTGGCAAACAACAGCTTACTACAATCAATGTGCCAATTTTGTCTGCAATGAACAGTCAACTGATAGCTGTGGATATTGGGTTCAACAAAATCAGTGGGCTTTTGCCCTCCAACATTGTAACTCTCAAATCTCTGGCTGCTCTGTCCCTGAGATACAATCGGTTTTATGGCCCAATT